>BROG01000067.1:1632500-1820935 GCA_030159075.1 Atrina japonica | reverse complement strand
TAAAGCAGGTTTTACTGTATTACTTCAATACACATTTATATCTTGTATTCTGAATCTTGTCCACTCCGAATTCCGTACTTAGATTTTATCCCGTAATCACATTATTGCTTCATTGGACACCTTGTATTACGTTTGATTTTTTTTAAACTCAACCAAAGCCTATGGTAATTTATGTTTATATATGATCATTTAAAGAGATAAATGACTGAAATGTTTGAAATAACTATACACGAAAAGATATTGCTTGGCAAATAGAATTGAATTTATTCTGTTTGTATCTCATATTCCACTTAGTTGTCTACAGAATGAAATATATGGGTCTTGTAATATGTAATACACATTGCAGAATACACCATACATCTATGCTTATTCTGTTCTACTAAAAACCTTCTACACTCTGAACTCTGTCTATTCGGAAACTTTTTACTGGTCACACTGCAGTTTGGAATATACAGTTTATACCGAAATAAAAAAAATGGTCAAACAATATAGTAAAAACTACAAACAAGCTGACACAAAAATAAAATATTATAGCCATACACACGACAATCTGTGAACGAGTACAAAAGACCTTTGAACTTTTCTAAAGTTGTATGCCCCGGTAAACTGAAAACTGACATTGTTGTTTTGCTTTTTACTGTAGTTTGCAGAATGGTGCTGTGACTATGGAAAACATGGCTGTCGGACACCTGATACACCTTACTCAATGTTTGAAGGTGAGTTGTAATCTGTGCGTAGACAATTCCTATTGTTTGTGAAGTGTAATCTGTGAGTAGACACTGAATGCTCCTTGAGTGTATTAATCTGTGAGTAGACACTGAATGCTCCTTGAGAGTATTAATCTGTGAATGGTTACTGAATGCTCCTTGAGAGTATTAATCTGTGAGTGGACACTGATTGCTCCTTGAGAGTATTAATCTGTGAGTGGACACTGAAAGCTCCTTGAGAGTATTAATCTGTGAGTGTACACTGAATGCTCATTGAGAATTTTTATCTCTAAGTGGACACCGAATGCTCCTTGAGAGAATTAATTTGTGATTGGAGCTCTCTGCTATTTGTAGTTTAAGTCATAATCTCTTGGTTGAGTGTCTGCTGTTTGAGAGTTGTCATCTTTAGGGTGACAAACTCTCTTGTTTGTGAATTGTAATCTGTGAGTGAATTCTGAATGCTGTTTGAATAATATGAACTAAGGCAATGCTTTGAAAGAGAGCGCAGCTCCTTGTTTTATATATGCGGGAAAAAACATTCATCAACAATGTATCCAATTTCAGAACAGTAAGGCAACACCTTTCCCACAAAATGACGTAACAGTTACATTTGTAAATTATGATGTCAAATATTTAGAACATAAATTGCAGTTCCAGTGCTACCACAAACTTAATCTGCAAAACGTTTGCTAGTGCAGTAGTTAAGTACTTTGTTGTCAAACTTATTTAGAGGATGACTTTTTACTGTCCATGGAGAAAGTAAATTAGACTACAGTATGGTATTGCATTTTGGGTAATTTCTAATCAATAAGTTAGATTCGCAAAAGGCCTTTGACCATTAGAGCTATAAGTCTCTTTGTAGACACTGTGTGCTGTTTGTGAATCATAATCCCTGGGTCAACACTGTCTACTGTTTATGAATCATAATCTTTGGGTCAACACTGTCTGCTGTTTGTGAATCATAATCTCTGGGTCAAGACTCTCTGCTGTTTGTGAATCATAATCTCTGGGTCAACACTGTCTGCTGTTTGTGAATCATAATATCTGGGTCAACACTCTCTGCTGTTTGTGAATCATAATCTCTGAATCATAATCTCTGGGTCAACACTGTCTGCTGTTTGTGAATCATAATATCTGGGTCAACACTCTCTGCTGTTTGTGAATCATAATCTCTGAATCATAATCTCTGGGTAAACACTGTCTGCTGTTTGTGAATCATAATCTTTGGGTCAACACTGTCTGCTGTTTGTGAATCATAATATCTGGGTCAACACTCTCTGCTGTTTGTGAATCATAATCTCTGAATCATAATCTCTGGGTCAACACTGCGTGCTGTTTGTGGGACATTAAAATCTTCATGACTGACTTTCCTGCCAGGGCTATGGTGTTTCTCAATAATTGTTGTATAATAAAAAAAAACTCTATACATCCTAACTCAAATTAGACCTTGTCAGAGACAAACTTTTTGACCTGTGGCACTTTGGCTAATATTGAGATCTGATGTTGATAGAGGGTGTGATATTGAAATGTAATAAAGACTTCTTAAAAAATGTAAATCACTGAAGCTATTCTATGCCTTTGATATTTGAATTGTACAGTTGTTATAATCATCCCTGTCATGTGATACCATGACTGTTGACCTCATTACCTAGCTCTTGTTTAAAAAAAATTAACCATGGCTATAACGTTTAACATATAACATGTATAAGGAAGGAGTAAGCATTGATATTTGAAATGTGCAATTGTTTTTTGATCAGCCCTTTCAGGTGGCTCCATGACCTTTGACCTTGTGACCTTGATAATGCCATTAGACCTATCTTTAAAAACATTAACTTAGTGTAAGTGTTTGAGATACAAACTGCCACAAATGGCACAATATGATTGTTACAATGTATTTTCATATTGAAGAAAAAATATTACAATGTGTATTACATTTTCTTTGCAGGTATGTCTGGTACAATATATTTCTTGATTGACATGCTGGATCCTATGAATTCCAAATTCCCAGCATTTGAACTGTAATGACAATATCGTTTTACAACTGCAAACTTCTAAATATAGAATGAATTTGCCAGCTAAAAATACAATCTGGAATCTCATGACCTTGACAGTGTTCTAATGGATACTGATTGATCTTGGTCCCGAAAACCAATTAGCTTGGATAATGGTAGCAGTTGATATAGGTTTGCTATTTTCAACTATGGCAGTGTAACAGATGAGGCTTTTGGATGTAAACCAACAGTTACTTTATAATCAGTAATTGCTGCAGTCCTTGGAGACTACTTTATCATTGGAGCTTTGTGTAATAACATTGTCAATGAATTACCGAGTGATCATAATCCTTGCCAGCAGACAATGAACTGGTCAGACAGTCCCACCAGATATACAATAATTGGAAATGATGAAATGTTGTACTAAAACCTGGTTTCATCACTCATGTTGTGCAATTGATCATGTATAACCTGCAAGTATATTGCTGTGTGCAAGACTGAATTCCACTTACTTTTATTTTTACCCCCACAAACATTATACTGTAAATCCAATTTTATTTGCAAAAAACTTTATTTAAGCTTAATTTTGCAAAAGCTCTCACTCGCGAAAATTAAATTATTGTGCGATGAAGTATTATAATAGTACGACGAAATGGGCATTCAAAATCACGAAAAAATATCATCTTGCAAATAAATTTAGAACTTATGTATTGCGAAAATAAAATCCTGCGAAATTTTTTGGATTTACAGTATAACAAGCTAATGATAATATATTTGATACACAGTGAAAGTACAGTATTGTGCCATTAATGATTGTCCAAATTCAAAATGGCTGCCATCGTTGCGCAGTATGACTCAACAATTTAATCAGTGTTTTCTCAATAAATAACAGTACAATCTATATCTTACCGTAATTTTTTGTAATATTGCCTTTTGCAATCAAAACTTTTTTAATTCTTCTTGGAATCGATTTTTATTGGCACTGAATGTTGTCAGGTTATATATTTGTCCATACATGTCGAATGGCAGCTTCCAGTTGATTTTTTGACATTAAGATTTCACCAGTGTTTTTAAGTTGTCTTTTAATTCTTAACCAAACATTTTCAATTATATTCAAATCTGAACTTTGGGCTGGCCAAACCATGTATTGGATGTTGTTTGTATTCTTGGACAACTCGGGCTCGGTGTATGGGTGCATTGTCGTCTTGAAAAATACAATCATTACGGGGGTAATGTCGTGCAATAACTGGCCACAACTGTTCTTCTATAATTTCAATGTATTTATTTGCATTTATGTTACAATCTACAACAGTAATAGTTCCAACACCATTAAATCATCAAATTAAACTTGGGGGTCGGTGGTGCAGCTAGGCAACATGGCATCCATTCTTCGCCAACCTTACGCTATACAAATACTCTGCTGTCGGTCCCAACATCCACTTTACATACATCACTAAATATGACTCGCTTCCAATAATTGTCTACAGTTTTATGTCGATTGCCCCATCACCAGAAAAGTCGTTTTTCATGGTTGACTTCAGGAATTCGGATTTGCTTCCGAACAACTCTCCTGAAACATCCCTGTTGGTGGAGATTTCTTTGAACAGTTGACTCCCTATGCTGATTTAATAAAGCAGTTATGTCGGACAATCCCCTTTTTCTGTTCCCATTCACTAACCTCAAAAGTTGTCAAGCATCTCGTTTACCGAGTTTTGACTTTCAACACTTCCCCGCTGCTGATATCTTTGTATAATAGATGAAATTGTGGTACGAGGTATTCCTAATCTCTGTGATATTTCACGATGCTTTAATCCAGATAGGTATAATGAAACTATTGCTTCTTTAGTGTCGTCACTCTTTTGTTTACAAATCGCAGCCATATTGTTTACAATAGCAATACACATAGCAGACGACAATATTACATGTATGACGTATAAATGAGACACGTAATAGTCACGTGGTCAACCTCATTTCTCGAGTCAGTGTGAGCATAAACAAAGCCATCGTTTATTAATAGGACGCTTCAGAATCCAGATAAAAAATAAAAAGAATACATGCACGTGATTTTGGACGATCATTAATGGCACAAGACATTATTTAGTTTGATAAATAATAAAGGATGGTGTATAATAGTATATGCTTAGAAGTGACCATTGCATACCTGGAAATTTTCACTTGCTCTCGTTTAATTTTCGCCCTTAGATGAGAGAGCGAATTTCAAGTGAAAGCGAAATTTGACACTAGCATTGTAACTTGATATCACAGCAGATATCAGCCAATTGATACTTGTATTGTAACTTGATATCACAGCAGATATCAGCTATTTGACTCTAGCATTTTAACTTGATATCACAGTAGATATAAGCCATGTGATACTTGTATTGTAACTTGATATCACAGCAGATATCAGCCAATTGATACTTGTATTGTAACTTGATATCATAGCAGATATCAGCTATTTGACTCTAGCATTTTAACTTGATATCACAGTAGATATAAGCCATGTGATACTTGTATTGTAACTTGATATCACAGCAGATATCAGCCATGTGATACTTGTAGTGTAACTTGATATCACAGCAGATATCAGCCATGTGATACTTGTAGTGTAACTTGATATCACAGCAGATATCAGCCATGTGATACTTGTAGTATAACTTGATATAACAGCAGATATTAGCCATGTGATACTTGTCTAACTTGATATCACAGTAGATATCAGCCATGGGATACATGTATAACTTGATTTCTAATTATCTGTCATTTGGTACTTGTGTTATAACTTGATATCACAGTAGATAACAGCCATGTGATACTTATATTGTAACTTGGTACCGTAACAGATATCAGCCATTTCACCCTAGCATTTTAACTAGATATCACAACAGATATCATCCATGTGATACTTGTTGTACAATTTAATATCACAGTAGAGATCAGCCATGTGATACTTGTGTTGTAACTTGATATCACAGCAGATATCAGCCATATGATACTTGAAGTGTAACTTGATATCACAGCAGATATCAGCTATTTGACACAAGCATTGTAACTTGATATCACAGTCGATATCAGCCATGTGATACTTATATAATAACTTGATACCACAGCAGATATCAGTCATTTGACTAGCATTTTAACTTGATATCACAACAGATATCAACCATGTGATATTTGTATTGTAATTTGATATCAAAGTGGATATCAGCCATTTAACTTGATATCTAATTAGGATATCAGTCATGTTGTATTGTATTATAACTTGATATCACAGCAGATATCTGCCATGTGATACTTGTATATCTTGATATCTAATTAGGATATCAGCCATTTGGTACTTGTATTGTAACTTGATATCACAGTAGTTATCAACTTGTATAACTTCATATCACATCAGATATCAGCCATGTCATACGACTTGATATCACAGTGGATATCAGCAAAATTGAGATGTAATTTTATAAGTAAATGTCAACTTACATGTAGATAATGTCACGCTCAATGTTATAGAAAACAATAAACTTAATATTGTTGACACTTGTCTTGTTGTACTTCACTAACTAACTCTCAGACCTTTTATTACTCTTATGCAAAATTGTGGATTTTTTTGTTAAATACTGTATGCAATAAAAAAATAAACATTTTCATGTGGTCATTAGAGTAGTCACTTCTTTTGTTATAGCTGGTTAGGACAAATTGTCCGGGAATTAATGTCATACCCACGGTGACAGTGTTGGTGGCATTGATGTCGTCAGTGACACCCATGGACAAAATCATTAACTTGGGCCATATAAGTAATAGAGTTTGAAAAATTCAGATGTGCAATCATTATGATCAGCCCATTCACATGGCACCTTGACCTTTGACATTGTGACCTAGATAATTCCATTTAACCTACTTCTTATTCAAAATTTCAGTATCTGAGATGCAATGCTACCACCAGCAAGCAATGGTGTCTTCTGACAAATCTTGTTTCTGTTTTTCATCAATTATTGCTTGAATTATTAACTCATCAACCCCTAAAAACAATGGACTCTTCTGTAAATCAATGACTTAGACCAGTCCAAATGTGTCTTTAGGTGTGAATAAGTTAATTTAATCTACCACAGAGTAAAAAAAGAAAAAAAAACAACCCTAAAATCCAAAATGTTTATAAAGTTCTAATACTTATAGTTCACCTGGCCAGATGGGTCAAGTAAGCCATTGCCATGGCCCAATGTCTGTAGTCTGTCATCCATCCATTAACTTTTCAATTTTAATGACATCCCAAGAAGCACTGGACAAATTTCATCCACATTTGACCAGGACTTTGGTCCTAGAAAGGGGTTTTAATTTTGTTGATAAAAAAGGGATAGTGTCAAAACTTTGTACATCTTTAAAAATCTTCTTATGAACCTGTTTTCTTTCAAATTTGGTACAAATGTATGCATTATTGTTATGTCCGGATCTACATTTGCGAATGAAATTGAAATCTGTTCATAAGAAAGCTTAAGGTAGGTGCTCCAAATGATATGTGGTATGGTTTTCATACTTTTATAAAAATGGCTTTATAATACACATTGTGTCTCAGAACTGATTGACTGTTTGTATACAATGATATGTTAGAAAGTCATTAGGAATTATGTAAGGATCATTGTGACAAAATGTCAAGGTCATGGGACCACAGGTGATGGTCAGGGGCACCAAAGTAAATAGAAATATAAGTTGCACGATTGACCAAATTTGCCAGGAGATTGCCTTAAACCTTTGACTGCTACATTACCAGAGTCAATATAGGCACTCACTGCTGCATTAATTGTTCATAATTAACAGAAATAAAGATACACATTTTGATTTCAGATAATTCAAAAAGTGTACAAGATACAGAGATAAAACATACATCATAATGTTAGTCAGTGTTTATACTTTATAAAGATACTGTCATATCTTGAATATTGAGTCATTGTCACATGTACAGGTGAAAACCCTGTATGACAACATCTACAATGATGAGTCAGAGATAAACTTTAGTTGTGTGTAGCACTGGGTGCCTATTAATGCTGGCACAACAATAGTTGTGCGCATCAGTCTAAGGGTTAAGACCCTATCAGTTTGGGCCTTTTGTTGATATTATTTTTGTAAATCAACCAGAATAAAAATTCATCATTTTTGCAAGTAAAAAAAAACAACAAAAAACAAGTTTTTGTTAGTTGGAGGAAATTTTAGTCATATACATGTATATTATAAAGGCTACTGATTTGCATGATTTACTTGCACTTTTATTGCAACACACTTCACAATTTTTCAGTTACGGAGACATGCAAAAAGTATTTGGACATTCATTTTTAAATTACATATTTCATATATATTTTTTTTTTTAAATTATATTGGAGCCAATTCTTATCGCATTTCAGTAGTATTTACACTGTTAAACAGAGAATGATTAGATCAACGATATATATTTGTTTGTTTGTTTATTGTTGTTTAACATCCCACTCAAGAATCTTTCACTCATATGGAGACTTCACCAAATGCCGGTGAAGGGCTTCAAATTTTGGCCTATGATCGACACTTACAGCAATTGAACAGTGAGGGTTCTTTAATGTGCCGACACCTACTGTGACACGGGACCTCAGTTTTTACTGTCTCAACCGAAGGATAGGAAACCAACCTGCTGCCAGCTGGACTCGAACTCACGATCAAGAGTCGAGCGTGCTATCGACTGAGCCAGGTCGGCTCAGTGATAAATAAAACTAACATAACGCTGATTAGATGTAATTTTTTAATTTATTGTTTCAAAGATTTGACAATTTAAAACAGAAAATAAAAATCAGGCATCACATTACTTACTCATAATGGGATATAGGGAGTTTTCATTGCAAAAATTAAACTGTTTCAATGAAAATAAATTAAAATTAATTTCTGATTCAAAAAATTAAAAATCAAAATAATGAAACTGTATTTAGAATAGAATTCTTTTTTTAACGATGAAAATTCTATTGAAATGTGACAAGAAATGGCTTCACAAAATTATTGTCATTTTAAAAAAAAGTAATTTTTGGCTAGATCTTTATGAATATTTACTAATTTAGTAAAAAAAAAAATAATAATGCCCCAAAACTTTTCGTACGTCTCTCTATATTGTGGTGGCCAGTTTTTAATGGTGGAGGAGAAAACCCGGTTACAAAGTATCCAGGGATAGACCACCGGCCTTTCACAAGTAATCGGATATCGATCTACATTTCAAGATCCGCCCATTCGAAGCGAAGTTTAATGAATGAGTTATCCCCCTTTCGGATGAAAGCATGTTGGGATATTTGTTTTCGTCGCCATTTTGGATGTTGAGTAAAGCAGAATCCGCATCTGTCAAACAAAAGCCGTGGGGAGTCGTTTCTTCACAGGTGACGACAGTCTAAATTAGTATGTATTCACATAAAATTGGCGAAAAATAAGTGTGTTCAGGGTGAATTAGAGTTGAAATATGGCTACAACAAAATTACAGAAGCGGAAACAGTTGAAGTTGAAGGCGGTGCCCCAGAAAGCAAAACTATTTCGAGCAAATGAGCCCCTAATGAGTGTGTTTATGTGGGGTGTTAACCACACGGTATGTTGAAGCATTTTTTATTTTATTTTAGTTTGATATTTTTCGACTCAGTCTGTTGTACCGCATAGCATTTTGCTATGTAATCTGTTGTAGTGTCATTAAAAATGATTCAATTTTAATTGGATGGTATCTGTCAATTATCATTTAATCATTGCATTTGCTGATTAGCATCATTAGCGTTTTGGCCTTCTTCATTCGTGTTAAAATTTTCGTTTTCCTTGTCTCTGAAAAAGTTACAGGTAGACCCACTGATTAACATACAGACCCACTGATATACAAACACTGGGAATTTTTTGCCCAATACATTTCATTTATTTTGCTATTTGCTTATTTTCATTTTATCTTTTTTATTGTAAAGCTGCCAAATTTCAACTTTCAAGAAGAACATTGATTAAAATATAAGCATGAAAATGAGAAATAATGAAAAGATGATATGTTCATGATTGTGAAAAATTTGGGGGAAAAAAAGATATGATGGTTTACACACAGACCCACGACTGATGCTGTGTGCTGGCTTGGCTTGATTTATCTAGACTACTTAATTTCTTGCCACTCGTCCCTGTAGGGGAGGGAGAGAGGAATTTACATGTACTGGTGCGGGACCTATTCTCGGACAGTGCCCATTGTCAGACACTTAAATGAGCAAGATTTTTCCAGATATTTTTAATACATCGTCATACTTTAAACATTGGTTGAAACATGTTACAAAAATTACGATTAATAATTCCACTACAACATTGTATTCACTCATCTTTCTATCGTACTGTGCAACACAAGCCGGGAGGGAAGTGGCGTCACCAGCTCAACGTAAATACTACTACTGTCTGACAATAGGTCCTCCTGCATCACGATTACAGCATTCAGGTTGGGTTTTTTAAATGGGCTAAATTCACTTTTTGTTTCATATTTTCCACCAAAACTTATCAAATTATATTGCATCTATAGATAACCTATTGTGATACAAAATTTCAAAGCAATTCTATCAGTTGAATTGAAGATATTCTGTAAAAACCTTGATTTTCATCCGAGAATAGGTCCCACACCAGTATAGTGTGTGAGTTTGTGTCCTTCTTGAGTGGTCAGTATTTCCAATGGCTTTTTAAGTGCTACAGCACTTGTACAACCTGAGGAAGGTATCAAAATGGACGTCCTAGACCATATACCCTCCATCTAGGCATAGAGCTATGCAGACAGGAGACAAAAACTCACCTATATAAATCTGGAACAATCAGGGGATCGATCCAGGAACCTTCCTGTTGCAGATCTGATGCTCTAGTCTAGATCTGCCAACTGGACTTCTCTGTCTGCTGCAGATCTAGACCCGCTGATCATGATAAATTTACACTTACACACAGACAACAAACAATGATCATTTTATGCATTGTTAGGATTATGACATTTAGAAAGCTAGATTATACATTTGTAAATTGTATTTTTCAAAAAATAAATACATGAATGTTAGTACAAGATGTAAGTACCGGTACATATGATTGTATACATGTAGTACAATGTAGGATATATTGATTTCAGTTTGCCTGCCATTGCTATATAAAATATATACATGTATGTATGTGTACATACAATGTATACTGGCTGGTGAACAGTCCTTGCCAAATATAATACCAATAATGAATATTCTGTCTAGGCAATGCTTTGACGATAAATTTGTGATATTTCAGCATGCATTCATAAAAAAAGACGATTATTCACAGGGCTTTTTCTTTTATCTATAGTATCCACAGGGCCGAAATTCATCCCCATTCCCATTGCAAAATGCATGTATTTTTTCCTCAAATTGATGAAAAAATTCCCAATTTGATGTTGAGCTCATGACCATAATGAAAAAAAAAAAATATTGTAAGGGGAAATACATTTGAAGAATGCATTTAGATTTCCATGTGTGCACACAATTTTTCCCAATATAACTCAAATTCAAGTTAAAATTCCCAGTTGTGTTGCCAATTGCATTTTCCCAAAATTGACAGAAAAGGGCCGGATTCAACATGCCTGAGCAAAATATTGGTCAGATGTACAACAAATGTACATGTATAAGCCTCAAAACCACAAGAGTACCCATTTCCCGTATTGTCACATGTTTTGGCAAGAATTGGTACTTTGCGAGAACTAGTCGCAAGCCAGTACCATTCATTAGCTATGTATATGAGTCAATTTATCATTCAAATGAAATTTTTTATTTCAATTATGCATACATGTACATGGCAGGTAGATTAACGATAAAATACCGGACAAACAAAACATTTATTTGTAGCTACTTTTTCGCAAGTTCATTTACATGTAATTTTACAAATTACAAGTTTAATTCAAGTACATGTACATGTACAGGGTATAAGGACATTACCTAAATTCACATTTTATTGATGCAGAGAACATAAACTCCATTGATATACATGTATTATCAAATTTCTGTATATGTAAGTATAATGTGGTTATGTTTAATGCATTTTTTGGTTCTTCTCCAATTGAGTGATATTTAGGTATTGGGTGATACTTTCATGTACACAGCCATACATGTACATGTACATATGTAGCTCATTTTTAAGAGTTTTTATATTGTTTTATGCTACTCGCAGCAACTTTTCAGTCATGTACCAGTACATGTATGATGGCAGCCAGAAAAGAAAACTTGGTTAACAATGCACTTGGGGAAAAGACCAGTAGCCTTCTGGAAGTAAACAGGCCAACTTTCCCACATTCTTAGTGGGACACAGACCAGATTGTCTGAATGTGATTTCCACTATTGGCACTAAGATCTGTTTTTGAAGCACTCTACATGTACATGCTAACAATATATGTAATGTCGAGATAGTCCAAAATGCCAAAAAAAAAAACCAAATGACACTTTTATACATGTACCCCTGTACATGTAACACTCACTGTAATAGAAATACATGTACATGTGGTTTCTTTACAAATGTTTTTTATGTTATTTCAACGAAATTAAATGTCAACAAATTTGTTTCATCTTTAAAAGAGCAAAATTTTAATCCTGTGAAATTTTCTGGTTTTACAGTAAGATTTTACTTAAGAGTCCAAATATGGAATGAAGGAGTCCCGACAGCACAAGTGTATACATGTATTTTCAAAACCCATCACTTATGATAGCTGCAGGATTTCTAAGCGGCCAAATATCATTTCTAAGAGGTCAATTTGGCCTCTGGCTGCCTCTTATTGAAAAACCTGTGAACCGCCAGGGTATTTTACATGTATATCCTCTATGGCATGTACTTGTTTTGTACAAGGGAAATCAAACTAATATTACAGGAAATAAAGTTTTATACCATGTATCATAAGATGTCTCTGTGAGCATGTACATGTACACCACAAATGTATGCAATACAAACACACAATGAATCATTTATAAAAGAATAATGGAATTAAATCATCTACCCCTGAAAATAATAATAATAATAATCAGTGACACAGACTATTCTACGTGTAAATGTGTCTTTTACATGTACATGTACAAAATGTATATTGGGGATAAATGACATGTTTACACCAAACTGTCTACTACATGTAGCTTTATGCTTGATCAGTTTCAGTACCTGCTTTCAGTTGAAAAGTCCCTGGTTTGATTCCCTGTATTTGCTCGATCATTACATGTACATGTATAGCATCTAAGACTTCTATAACTCATTCACCCCTAAAAACACATTTGGACTGGTCAAAGTCATTGATTTATGGAAGAGTTCATTGTTTTTCAGGAGTTAACTCATCAACCCCTGAAAATCAATGGACTCTTCTGTAAATCAATGATTTTAAGGCCAGTCCAAATGTATCTTTTGTTTAGCAGTGAATGAGTTACAATAGGAAGTGACTGTTTCAATGTCAAGCATTCAGCATATGAGGTGAAAGTCCAAGCTCTTTTGGATGGTCTTGTGTCAGAGTAGATGTGGCATATCAAGTGACCTTCACATCATTGTGATGAGTCTTTAGCCTTGATCAAAATGTGTGGCATTTTGCTTACAGTAGTTTTCATATTTCAGTGAAAATTCTCTGTGAGTCACAGGAAAGTAATCTCATTGTCTTCATACATTTACCACAAGTGTTTATTTTGGCCTTTCATTTTGTCACACACATACACACACACACACACACACACACACACACACACACACATTTATATATAGACCAACTAACATCAATGTTCATTGTGATTTACATAAACTGGTGTCCAGGTAACATCATTATATACTCAATAAATTGTGTTATCTTTGCTGTCATTTTATATTTGTACATGCAGTTGACAAGTAATTATGTCTCTGGGTGAAAGACCGTGTGAAAGTACTAAGTACATGTACGTGTATGATGATACATAAACATCCTGGTTGTATAGATCTATAATGTGTGAATTTACAAATGCATGTGTTTGTCATATATACAATAAATTCCTGTGAAACTGAGGGA
Source organism: Atrina japonica (assembly GCA_030159075.1). Lineage (NCBI taxonomy): Eukaryota > Metazoa > Mollusca > Bivalvia > Pterioida > Pinnidae > Atrina > Atrina japonica. Next base: position 1,807,226 of record BROG01000067.1, on the reverse strand, counting down.
GACTACCTCATTCGTTTACAATACAAAATACTTTGTATATGTAAAGTTGGGGAAAACCTGATCAGAATATGCATCATGAGTGTGTTTATATACATGCTGAGTAATAAACTTAAAGTACCTGTACATATAGGAATGCATATACATATATATGTACATGTACGTGTATGTGATATGTTACAGTGAGTCCTTTTCATATGTAGATCAGTATAAAACTACAATATGTACATAATCAGTCTTTGTTATGTAACTTTACGGCTCGATCATTAATCTGAATAGGTTGATGATTAAATATAGATTTAAAAGTTAAAACTTTTCAGCATGACGTATTGATTTTAAAAGTTTAAGTTTTGCAACATGATATATTGAATATAAATAAGACTGTTGAGAGTGAGGGTAGCAAAAGTGGTTTTTGTTAAATATTCCGTATTTGTTTTGCACTTACATGTACATTGTACATACATGTACGTAAACACCATTTTGTACTGAAAAAAAAGAAAAGAAATTGTCAGTGTAATGTAAAACTAAAAGTATTGAAATGTTTAATTGGAGAATCAGATAAAATGATTAAAAACCAGGTTATTTTAATGTGCCCAGGCTGACTTACTTAAATTAAAAAGAGTCTAGGCCTGAACTCTTACAGTGTTTTTTAAGCATGACATGCTGTTTTGACATACATGTATGATATATAGATGTATATTATATATTATTAACCAATGACTTAAAATACATTGGAAATTGTCCATTTAATACAATTCTGTGAGAACTGGTCATTAATACAGGGATAATACAGAAAATGCGGTTAATACAAAAATTTTAACTGATCTAATACTGAATTTTCACTTCCGGTTCTCAATCATGGAAGGGACAGTGTATATCTACATGTAGTCCGGGACATATGTCCCGAGTCGTGATGATTTTTATTTTCTTCAAAATCTAATTTAACGTACCTGTAATAATTCATCTGTACCTTGATAATAGTTCATACATACATTTTACCGTACAGATCATATGTACATTTGTAGAAATAACTGACTTTAGTGATGTATTGGCTTTGTATAGGAGGTTTATATTTTTTGAAGGGTGTAAATCTAGTCATTGTTTTTTATATATTTCCCAAAACGTGCTACCTATGCGATTTTCAAAAGGTTTCTCCACTTATACGTGGGTAATTAAATAAAAGGATATGATATCATTTACTTAAAAGATACTTCAATTTAGTATACATGTAGTAAATTGGAAATATATTTTGAGTCATTAGCAATATGAAAAGGCTATATTACATACATCCAAGTTCTAATAAGGTTAAAAATTAGATATTCTTTCTGATAGTAAATATATAGATATCTTCAGTGTACTCTTAATTGGATAAAACTATAAGTATCTTGAGCGCAATGCTCATTTATGGATGAATAGCCAACGTATATATAATTTACACTACCATAATTCTGGAGATTAAGTACTAGTTACATATGACAGATTCAGGGTAATGAATTTTAAGGATATTGTGAATTTGGTTATTGCATATAATTGTGTTATTATTAAATGAAATGTGAGATATAAATTAATAAACATTGTTAAAGCTAATATTGGTCTTGGTTGTTTGAATTTCAACTCATCCTCAATATTAATCAAGACCTCAACAATATTTACTACAACTTTAAATAAAAGCAGACAGCTGACAAATTTTGTGGATTTATTTTCATGAAAAGCAACTTGCAAGTTGTTTGTTACTTTTTCTTCTGTTCAGAAAGATTATTGATTTCTGTTTACATGTTACACAAATTTATCCTGTACCTTTTGCCGTCTTCTTTACTGAATTTGTCTCCTACAACAAATACATTGTACTATTGAAAGGGCTGTAGGAACCATGACAAAGCACAGGTACACATTTTGAATGTTATGTACATGTATATAGTATATATGTTGATGCTCTGTAGTTTTAGTTTAGACGATAAACAGACAACAACCTGTGTTTAGCAGCCACTCATTTTCAACAGCCAGTTTGTATTCCCCCCCCCCCCAGTCAGTTTCACTATATATTATATAAACAACCAAAACCAGCAGCCACCTGTCTAACGCGGCCAACAGCCAGTGATATACACAACAAAATGCTTGGCCACATTGGTTTTAGCAGCCATTTTTTGAGCATGGTTGATATACATGTATCTGTAGCTAGGAGCATGAATCAAAATCAAATAACTGATTTTGTTTTAACAATAAAACGACACTTTTATCTAAATAAATGTAAATATTTATTGATAAGTACAGGTCTAGACATTCACATACTGAGTTTTATAAACAATGAAATGATATCAAAGTATCACTCATTGTTATGAATATTTATTGGTATAAGTACATGTACATGTGTTGCCATACACTATAAACAGCATAATGGACACCAATTTTCTTGTGATTTTTTTGTCAACCTGGAACCAAAGGCCACCTGTCTGATGCAGCCACTTTTTTAATTTTCCTTCTGCAGTTGCTGAAAACTGGTTTGACAGTATACACTGTTAACTTATTCACCCCTAAAGACACATTTGGACTTGTCTAAGTCATTGATTTATATAGGAGAGTCCATTGTTTCTCAGGTGTTGATGAGTTGATTTACTAGCATATGTAACTGTACATGCCGAGATACTTGAGACTGTGTGTCTTACATGTATGAAATCTGTGTTCACATAATGTGTAACAATTTTAACATCAGCAAAATTTGTTGATCTCCATCATAAAAAGTTGATTTCATGTACATTAGTACATTGGCTCATCTTTGTAAAACCACAGTCCGAAATTGCTATGTTCTTTCCTAACCATGGTTACATGGTAGCTAATGAATAGGAGTACATGTAGGTGTGTCCGGTTTATCCAATCACAGTAGTTGTGGGATTGGCAACGGACGTTTTGGCATAGTCTGTTGATCTAATGAAATTCTGATATTGTTTAAAAGCCTTGGTCTGAATGGTTAACTGGTGTTGGGTTAGGCTTCATGAATAATAAAAATATGGACGAGTGATTTTGGTCGCATAAAACCACAGTTAGAAAAGAGCAGAGTGAATGTGATTTAGGACCATGTTTTTACAACGATGACATTGGCTATGATGAGAACAAATATAGTGCTTATTTGCATACCTGATACATGTTATTACATATACCTGCTTATTGCATAAGAGCTCAAAACACAAAATCTATTTTCTATCTCATATACATGTACATGTATGCTAAATATACATTAAATTCCTATTAATTACTAAGTGTTTGTTAAACCAAGAATTCATGTTAATAAAATATTCCCCAAATTGGTGGAAAATGTACTAAAGTGATTATGATAAAAATTATATTTGGATATACTATTTCAATAGAAATGAGAACATACTAAACTATGTTTGCTTTTATGACACTATATTATCCAAACGCTTAATGAGAATGCAATTACTAATGTACCTACGGTACATATATATAGCTAGGATATTTATGAGAGTATTATATGAATAAAAGGACTATACATGGTACATGTACAATGTATCATCATTATTTACTAAAATACACTATTCCTGTTAATTACACATTCCTGTTATTTGCATAATTCTTGGCCTGATAATCTTGACTCTTGATGGCTTATTTTCAAGATAAAGTATTTTTTATATATTCTAATATACATTGTACAAATGTATAACATATTTATCATATTTTACATGTATATGTTACATGTATATACATGTACAATCTACATGTATGTTATTTCACTGCACCAGGCCTGAAACAGTGTTTTATCCTACATGTACATCAACATGTATATCTACATCAACATATACATGTACATAACATGTAGGTTCACACCTCCTACTCCGATTTTAATTTCTAAGCCCATCTGCACTGTAAAAGTCATTACTTGTACATTGTAAATGGCTGTTAACATGTTTGGTGTTTTATTGGAAATCTGGTGATACTGATAGACATATTATTTGGGTAACCATGGCAATTGTAAAATCATTGTATGAGTTTGGTAACAGTGTATTAAAATGATATAACTTTGTATAATATATATACATTTGTACAAGCTTATGATGTTTATATCAGATTTCACAGTGTTTAACACCACACTTTGAAATCAATAGTGAATCTCTCTATTAGTCTAATTTTGTTTTGTTACATTTTCATACATGTAAAAATATTCTTTTGTGTACAAACATTTGGCTAGTATAAATAAATGTAACTGGTTGCACATTCACAATACAAAGTGATGTCCTCATGGGGGTCTGAATGGTAGCCAGGGCAAATTAAAAATTTTAAGCACTGGTAGCAGATCTTTTTTTGCGAAGCATTCAACATTTGAACAGAAGTCGAGAATCTGTGGCATGGTTTTTTTAGCTCACCTGAGCCAAAGGCTCAAGTGAGCTATTGTGATCATTCCTAGTCAGTCATCCGTCCATAAACTTTTCATATTTTTGACTTCTTCTCTGAAACCACTGAAAGGATTTTGACGAAACTTGATAGGAAGCAAGTGCTCAAGGTCCTTTTATCAAGGTTGTAGTTTTCAGCCAAATTGGCCCAGTGATGGATGATTTCTTCAATTCTCTCCCCTTGCATTCAATTTGATGCATTCATTTAATGTGTTTTACTTGTAATTAGGTGCAGAAATTTGAATTCTAGAATTTTTTATGAATTTCTTATGACTGCAAAATTAGAGGGTGGGGGGGGATATTGCATTTTTTACACTATCATCTTTTGTTTCAAAACTAGCAAAGGAATTTTGAGGAAACTTTACAGGAAGCAAGTGCTGAAGGTCCTTTTATCAAATTTGTAGTTTTCAGCCAGATTGGCCCAGTGGTGGATCTAGGGCGGGGCAGAATATGTCCCAAAAGGTACCCTCTTTGAAAATCTTCTTCTCCAGAAACACAACATGAATTGAAAAACGGATTGTTTCTGAGTGATCTACATGGATGTATGATTCAATTTTGTATTTTTCATAGAAATTGGAATATTAATTTTTGGCACATTTTTTAGGTCTTTTCAGACTGTCCTATTCATTAATTTTTGCATGATTTCCTCAGTTATCTCCCCTTGCATTCACAATGATGCATTAAAGTGTTTTACTTGTATATAGTTGAAGAGAAATGATTTGTGCAAGAATTTTGCCGAAATTTGATTTCTAGAATTTTTAATGAATTGCTTAAAACAGCAATATTTATGTTTTTTGGCCGGATCAGCCTACATCTACAAATTCTTCTTGGTCTTCTTTCTACATTTGTAGATGGTTCTCAGGCGAGCGATTGAGACCCTCTTGGGCCTCTTGTTTGTTTTATATGATTGTGTTCTGTAAAACTGTGTGGCAGTCAGTTTTTAATGGTCGAGCAGAATTCTTGGTTCCATCACTTGGGAGAAAAGACCATCGGCCTTCCACAAGGACATTGTACATCTATGCTACCTTTAAAACTAGCAAAGTTTTTCACAAAATCATGATACATTTGTAGGTCCCAGTATGGATTCAGAATGAATTAGAGGGGCTTCAATCATACAGCACAATGCTACACTTACTTGTTATTGTACATCAGAGAATTTTTATTTTTGGAAAACACAACTAATGTCCCTTTAACTCATCAACCCCTGAAAAACAATGGACTCTTCTGTAAATCAATGACTTAGATCAGTCCAAATGTGTCTTTAGGGGTGAATGAGTTAACTTCACTGCATTATTATAAAATTACATTCCCAAGAACATGTACATTGTACATTGTAAACTGCAAATAGGGATACAAAAAGCTTATTCCTAACACATTGTTAGTTCTGTATAACATCTCATGCATTCATAATCAAATTATAGACTGTTTTGTTACTGTACTTTGTTTAGAGTACTTAAAGAGAGTTAAGTGTATATTGTGTACATGTTTTTTTAACCGATCAAGCAAGTACCCAAACATCATCTTTTGTGAAAATAGAATTTTAAAGTCTTACTAGATGTACATGTACTTGCTAATCTGTGTAAAAGAAGATATACAAGTACATGTAATTTTGTATACAAATGTATTACATGTATATATTGAACCCACGTATAAAAACCTGTCCTGAGAGACCATCCAATTCTGCCTCGGAAATGTGGTCGCTCAAGACAGGTGGTCTCTCAAAAGAGGTTTTATTTTAAAGAATATTAATTAATCAAGGGGTTTTCTGAATGTGGTAGCACAAGACAGGTGGTGGTCGTTGATAACTAAGAGTGGTCGCTCAAGACAAGTTATATATTAGATGTATATTGATTGAACCCTGTAACATTGAAATCCCGCTTTATTGGAAATGACTAATTCCCGTGCTATATTTCTTTATTACTGCTACATGTATAACCTTGTTATTTTGAAAACCCTGTTTATTTGAAAGAAAAATTGATTCACCTTCAATTCCAATATATCTGTTTTTGACTGTTTATATGTATGTACATGTATGTTATGTAAATGTGATGTGTGTACATTTTTTTATGATGTACAAATACTTGCATTGCATGGAAAGATCTAGAATTTCCCTGTGGTATATTTTATATGTTGAATTATTGATATATCTAGACTTACAGAGCTTGTATCATACATGAACACAGATCAAATATCACCCTACATGTAATAATTTTGTACACATTCCTTTCATTCTAAGACAAGTGCAGTTCAGACCATTTGGATAGTCATGATGAAACTTCCTTCTTACATATACATGTACAGTGATGCGCCAGAATTGATACAATTTTTTTTATTTTCCTTTATATATATATATATATATATATATATATATATATATATATATATATATATATATATATATATATGAAACCCTATTTTTTCCAAAAATGTATCACAAAGTTATTTCCCATTCAATTTCAATACAGTGGAACCTAAACTGAAGACCACCTCACATTTCAGACCACAAATTTTTAGTCTCTTGATAAATATTTTATACATACATGTAAGTAGTGTGGAGAACACACTTAAGCGACCACCTTACTAATCAGACCACTTTGAGTCAGTCAGTTAGGTGGTCTTTATAGTGAGGTTCCATTAATGTTTTAAAGTTTCTTTCTTTGTTTTGTTATAAATTTTCATTGTTTTGTTTTATACATGTAGTAATGATGACTTTTGTAAGATACAAAATTTTTATTTCTCTTTTTGATACATTGTATAGGGATTTGTGACATAAGGAATTCAATTTTATGTTTAAATCACTAAATCTTGAAAACAAGAAAATTTAACCATTGTGAGCAAATACAGAATGAAACTACATGTATTAGATATTCTTAGTTTTGTGGTATAAATTTCATCAAAGTTGATTTAGAATTGACTCTTTGTGACCATTTAATTTTTGAAACATTGCAAATTTATATGAAATATAGAGGGGAAAATGAACAAAGTTGCATCAATTTTGGCGCATCGCTGTATATGTATACAGATTTAAATCTTTGGTGTGAACAATAAACTGAATATTCCGTCTTCCTTGTAATCACCGTGTAAAATGTATTCAAAACAGAAAGGTATAGATATTAATCATTACTTTGTTTGTTAATGGGGCCTGGTACTTTTGAATTTTATACATTCGCAACATTTTATTGAAATGGGGAAATCTGAAAATACACAAAACTGTTTGAAAATACAAGAATGTCTTCAAATTTGTTATTATTTGATTTCAGTCAAGAAATTTTGATTGCAAATTGGGAAAAAATGGTTTTTATTTTTGTTATTAGGAAAAGGGCCTTATTTCTGCCCCTTACGATTGGGTGGAAAATCCCTGTGTACAATGTGAACAAGACAGAGACAAAGTATACATATGTATGTGATACTTTAAAAGATAGAATTTAATATATTTTTGTAAACTTAAACAAAATTAAATTCCTACATTCCCTACAATCTCATTCAGACTACTGGTCAATGTATTTGAAGAAAGGTGATTTTGATTTCTGCCATGCATAGAAGTGTTACTTTTTAATACTTTTTCATATACATGTACATTTTTAAAAGTAAATTTGAAGTACAATGTACATTTTATATACATGTGCAGTAGAACCTGTCTCGAGAGACCACTGTCATAAAAGACCACTTGTGTTTTGAGACCACAATTTGAAAACCATTCAGTTAAATACATGTATATATATACATGTATATGTACCTCTGTAAATTAAATTTCTGATTAGAGAACACCTGTCATGGGAGGCCACATTTCAGTGACAGAAATGGTGGCATTTCAAGACAAATTCCACTGTATTCAGATTTCAAGTAAATATGATACATGTAGGTGCTCATTTCTATTTAGAAAAGTAGTTAGAACTGTGAATAACACCAAAAGCCGATTCTATGTCATGTACACAAGGAAAGTCTATGACTGGATACTTTTTACCTCACCTAGAACTATGAAATTGAGGGGGGCATATGTTGTCACACTGGTATCAATGTATATTGTTCAGACTAAACAAAGATTAGTCAATTTTATCTTGCTCTTCAGCTCATATATATCAACAAAGCTTGCACAACATTTATGTCTAATGATTTTAAGCACATCCTGGATTTGTGCCTTTTGGGAGTTTGTTTTTGTTGTTGTTGTTGTTGTTTTATTGCAACATTGACTTTATTTGGACTTTGTCATTTCCATTGCTTTGGTTAAGAAAAAATGGTTGAAGCCAGGTACATGTAAATAGGCAGGGGGAAACAATTTGTTGATGTGAAGTGTAATATTTGATAATACCCAGTATTTCTACATTGTATTTTTTGAGACTCAAAGTTGTCCGATGGATGAGTGTTTACTTCCCATAAATTAATGAAGGTCATGGATTAGAATATAATGAAAAATTCTCAGGAGAGTATTAGCTAAGTAAAAAAATCTTTTCCATCTTCATGTACAGTATAGTTTCAGATCAGCAACATTAAGGCATTGTGATAAAAGTAAAGTGCATTGTACTACAGTGTCCCACATAAATCAGAACTCTTGTTAACACCTTTTGAAATGCATGGTTCTTTATTGACCTTTTATATGCCTCGTAGATCTTTTATCTATATTTTGCTGCTATATTTCTAATTTTATTTCCTGCGTATTGATTAAGACTTCAAAGATGCATCGCCAAGCAAGTGAATAAGTCATGTACATGCATTCACGAGTGAGCCGGTAGTTCAGTCAAATTAATTTTATCATCCTGGTCATAAACATTGTATTTTCATCTCTTTTTTTTTTATGGTTGGTTGTTTTGTAAAATTCAAAAGATATCTTTTATGTAGATCTTCTTTTATAGAACTTTATCAGTATTATCTACGTGTACATGTATAAAAAGTAGATACTACTTTGTGTATTTTATTATATACATGTACAGTTGAACCTGCCTTTAGATACCACCCTGTCAGTGTCTACCACAGAAATGTGGTTTCTCAAGACAGGTGGTCCCTCAAAAGAGGTTTTTTAACCGAGTGTTTTTCCAAAAGTGGTCTCAGAAGACAGGTACATGTAACTTTGGTAACAGTGGTCTCTCAGGATAGGTTTCACTGTCTCTTATTCAATCAAGTTCACACATGTACATGTATGTACACTACAGGTTTTGAGAAACTTTTGATTTTTTAGTATTAATCTTTAGAAGCTCTTTAAAATGACGTTCGGTCTTGAAATAACCTTTAACAATAGATTTGAATAAGTTGTTTTTACTCATTTACTGAAACTTGAAGAAAAGAGTGATGCAACCAAAAACAATATTACACAGGAAGTTTGAACAACTATGTCATAATACTTATTAGTACATGAGACTGAAACATTTAAAGGATAAACGAGATGCAGATTTACTGTATATTACTTTTATTTTGCGTATACCACATTTCGCGAGGCCACCTTCCTTTGTCCTTTCGCGATTATCTGAATTCACGTTTATTAACTAGAAAAACATTTAGATTTATTAACTAGAAAAACATTTAGATTCGTGACCTCTATGAGTAGAATATAATGTGTCGATCGTATCAGGAGTACAATTGCCGAGTTTCAACATTCAACATTATAGGGAAGAATAAAGGCCTGTATGCATTCCATCAGAGTTTGTGATTTGTTTTATGAGTATGTAAGATCTAGTCGTAAAGAAGTTTTGCAATTAGAGTCAATCACAAACATCCAAACATTAACAAGGCTATCACTGCATAACGGCCTTACAATTAGATCTACAATTGGGCATGGGCTCTGCAGAAAAGAAAAAAAGTAAATCATCGTCCTCATGGACAGTGATATCGGCAAAATATCATTTAATCAACTAATACATTCTGTGAAATCGGAAGAAACTAAAACAAAGACACGGATGGATAAAAGAATAAGAGAGTTGGTCATGTACATGTACATTGTATAGGTCAACCATCCAAGATTGAGTGGCACATCAGAGTTCTGTCAGAAACCAAAACAATACTGTATATTTTTGGAAAAAATAGGTGTGTATAGGTAAAACATGACTCCATGCACTATTGTTGCACTAAATGTTGTGCTGAAAACTAGACTGACACCCCTGTTCTGATTCAATTTAAACTTGTCTGTGTTTGTAAACATGTGTCTATTTATCATGGTACAGCTATAGGTAGTCCTTGAATTTCATTAAGACGGTCTTGAAAAGTCCTTGAAAAATCCTTGAGTTTTACAGTTTGAAATGTTAGTGTTACAGAACAAACTTTAACTTTCTCACTTGTTCTCTTATTTTAGTTAATAAAAAGCTGAAAAGCATTAAGACATGTAAATAAATGATCTGTGTTGAATTTGCTGTATAATACATGAGTGAACGTATGAATATTTTTTATGTCTGTGAAGATTCATCACCGAAAAGCTCAAAACTGGTTTAAATGTACCGTGTATACATGTACATTGTGTGAATTGACTTAACACGCCTACACATTTGCATTAATATTCGTTTTCAATTTACTCATACTGTTTCAGTTATTTATATCAGAATAAAGTGCTCTGCTAATGTTCACAAGTCTGTGCGTTTTCATAGTTCATTTTTTTTACCTTGACTCTATGTACAAAGTCTAGCGTGCTTATGTTATTGGGTCTAGTTAAGAATTTGTTTGAGGTTGACCTCTTTGTACTGCTGACCGCTTGCGGTGATGTAGTGGTAGAGCATTTGACTCGCAAGCGGAAGGTGTCGGGTTGGATTCCCGGGTACCGAGTCATACCATAGTCTTTTTAAAAATGATAGTGACTGCTCTTTCACCAAACGCTCGGCATACGAAGTGAATGTCACAGGTCTTTTGGATGAGACTTAAAACCGAGGCCCCGTGTCGCGGAAGGCGTGGCACGTAAAAGAACCTTCACTGCATTGTCATCAGTCCATATCACAGGCCAAAATTTGTGGCACTTCAACCTAAAGCTAGTGACATTTCAATATTTAAGTGAAATATTTTCTTGATGGGATGTAAAACAAACAAACAATAATAAAAAAAACTTTCTACTGTACTAATTATTGTTTGCTTACTAATTACTTTGTACATGTATGGTTTTAACCGCTGAACTTTGTACAGTGGCAACTTTGTACAGTGGCATGTTTATTTGTACATTTGTATGTACATGTATTACTCAATTCACATAACTAGCAGGCCTATTTTAAGATAGGACTGTGGAACTTGTCTTGAAAGACCACTCCACTGAAATGTGGTCTCTCAAGACAGATGGTCTCTCAAAAGAGGTTTGATTTTAAAGGATTATATAACCAAATAGTTTTCAGAATGTAGTATCAAAAGATGGGTGGTCTTTCATGAGAATGGTCCTTTAAGACAGGTACCACTTTAAATTTAAATTTAAACATGGCCAGGTTAAGACAGGGTTTGCAAAACTCTAGCCCCACCTGTAATAAAATGCTGTCTTTACTTACCAACTTTATTATGTACACAGTGACATGTACTTCTTTTGTTTGATATCAAGTATTATAGATAAAGCTATACAGGTTTCTCTTGGCATCAACAGACAGCACAAGATTGTTATAATGGAAAGATTCAATGAGAGCATATAGCTCCAGTTTAATCTTTCCGCTACAAAAATCAAAAGCAGTCTGATTATACGGATAGAAACATTTGTGTGGTTTTGCATTTATTACATTCCCATTATTTATTTAATTGTTTACACAAATTTAAAATTCATTCCTCTTTTGACAACGTCATCAAAAATTTTGATGAATGGAATTCCATTAGAAAAAAAAGTTCCTGCGGAATTTCTGTATATAGCTGTCATGCGATGCAGATTAACATACCAGTGTTGTATGGGCATATTGAACCCTGTATGATTACACATGCATGATGTTTTATATATTTTATATATACATGTACAGTATACACCTTAACCATATACATGTACTGCACTTATACAGTCCTGTATATATATGTCAGTTATATTAATTATTTTATGAGTTATTGATTATTATGATTTTTTTTTAATTGCAGATAAGTCAACTAAGCCACATCAATGTTCCTGTTATGTTAATGCCTGACGACTTCAAAGCGTTCAGCAAAGTCAGGGTAGACAACCATATGTTTAACAAGTAAGTGTACCAGCTTGTCACTCAGGCTTCCTGCTTCATGCTTACATGTATCTTCATATAAAATGATGGAAGTCCTTATTGCATTGTTTAATGCTCTTACATGTATATATGCTCTCTTACTTCCAGGTACTTACATACTGCCCGTCACGCCTTTGGCGTATAGGACAGAAACGAAGTTTCTCCTTCCCTTTCTGTCGCTGGCTAGCTTCTGAAGTATGTTCCAGCTTTTTTTTGCTGTTTAATTTCAAACTCCACTGTACATTGCCAAGTGACTTTGGGTCTCCCTCTTTTCCGCTTCCCCTCTGGTGTCCAAAAGAGGGCTTCTTTATGATGCTATCAAGAGATGTTGTCTAGCAGCTTGTTGCTGAATTAGAACATGTCCAATTATGTATTTACTGAATCACTTACCCTGTACCATGAAAAGGGGTCCAGTGGTTAGAGCATCGTAATTTAAACCTTTAAGTCCCTCACCTGGAGTCAATGTGGGTTCAAGCCCTGCTGGAACCCAAACTGATTATTTGAACTGTTTAGTTTATTAAAGTCGGTGGTCTCTTCCTACATAGGTTCTGTACTACACCATCTAAAAAAGGGTGCCACAATATGATTAAAAAATTGTTGAGTGTGGGGTAAAACACCATTTAAGGAGGAATTAAACACTGCAAGATTGACACTTTAAGGAAACTTTTTTCATTTATTTGTATTTGTATTTCAGTATTTACTTATCTATTTTTCAAATTTTAGTCGTGCCAGAGAAAAACCGAACCCGCTGTAACTAACGTGTTACAATACCGCCAATCAAGTTTTGTTGACAACATTTTATTTTTCTGTGGATAAATTCTTTTCTTATTCATAATGTTAAATAATAATACCTTAAAGATTATGAAAATATTTTTTCAGGAAAATTAAATTTACAGATTTTTTTTTTATTGTCAATTTTTAAGAGAAAATGGTTCTATAATTGCTATACTCATTGAAACCTTTATCATACCGCTATTGAAAAATATACATTCAAAATTATTTATCCATGGTAATTTTATAAGGAAAATATTTCTTTTCCTGTATTGATTCATGTTTTTGATACATGTATATATTTATATCGGGCTCAGTAAACAAGAAATTATATTGACCTGTTTACACATTTCAAGGGAATCCTATATATGCCTCGGTGGAGGATATTCAATGTAATTTTTCTCAAAATTGTGCGGATAAATATTCTTCATAGTTTGCATTTCAATAAAGATAAAAGTGAAGTATTAATAGACAAAAAATGAAGAAAATTGAATTTGGGAGTCAGTTGTTTAATACCTCCTTAAACAAAAAGAAGTATGCCTGTAGAAGATTGATGCTTTTTGCCCCTTTATTTCAGAGTTATTGCCCTTATTTACAGAGTTATAGGCCTTCATTTTTTGTCTTTTCTTTGTTAGAACTCTATAGCTAGTTTTTGTATTTCTCTACAGAATTTTATGAAACTTGATACGAGTGTTTAGTTTGACATTATAATGGCCTTGTTTGCGATTACTATGTTTCACTAAAAGAAATGTTGAGTTACCTGTTCGATAGCGGTTGTTTAGTGGTCTGTACCAATTATGACAAGGATTAATTCCTCACATATTTCATTTGAATTTGTTTTTGGACTTGTGGCGGGTAAGCCTAGTCAGCAGGGCGTACTTACTCCTCCATGGCACCTGACCCCACCTCTGAATTTCCAGAGGTCCACGTTTGTCCGATATCACCAGATTTGTATATTTGTCTCCTGGGCATCCTGGAGATCAATACTTTGGTGTCTGATCTTGAAATGGTTAAGAAAAAACAAAACTGTGTCAACATTTCAGGAAAATGCTTTATCTCTGTCTTCCAGTGGATTTACGTTACATTGATACATGTATTGTACTTCCTGTACTTGCATTTACACTCTTATACATGTTGGATATAAATGGGATGAAAAGTCTTTGGACAAGTACACTTACATATACAGCGCTCTACAATGCAACCAAATCACTCGCAAATGCGACCATTTTTTAGGTTTTGGCGAGTGTTTATTCTAATTCAGTCGCCACATTGCGACCAGTTTTTTCCCGAGCCGGAAATCAAAAGTTTGTCTGTTTTTGCTGTGAAATTACATTATCGAAATCATGATCTGTTATGTGCTTTACAACAACCAATTTGGCTATTCAGTTTTGATAAACTAGAGCGTCTAACTCACATTGATTGTTTGTATAAAACACGTTGTATGCTGTCATGTTTTCGACTTGAAATTTTCCAAACAGAACACGATGACATTTTCTTTTCAGTGTCGATTTCAACAGAAGCATCTACCTCTTCTTTGGACACTAGCAAATTTAAACGTAGTTAGTGTTCCAGGAATACTGGAACCGAGTTATGTCTAGTGTTCGACGAGGAGGGCGGACAGACCACAGGCACAGCCAGAATTGGAAATTTTATCTGTAAATTAAAATCGAGAGTCAAACACCCGATTGTCGGACAAAAACCTTATAAAGAACTTTGTTTGTCTGACGATCGGGGGTTTGACTCTCGATTTTAACTTGCAGATAAAATTTTAAATTCTTATCGGCAGACACTGTGTTTTGTAAATTCTGTCGAAAAGAAACCGGCATTATAAATTCAAAAATGGAGTTTAAGTGTGCCTCAATATTAGAGCAACAAACATGAAAAATATAGGCATATGAACACTCCCAGATTTATTAAAATATGCACAAATGGACAGCAGTTAATAATCTTGTTTTAAATGGATTGAAACAACAAAAAGTCATGTCAACTTAAAAAATTAATGTTTTACTTCATTTAATCCAGCAGAATTTTTTTTAACAAAAACACATATACTGTATATATATGTATCAGCGAGTAAATGTTTCTGGCTGGCTAGTAAAATTTCTGGTTCACTGACCAAATGAAGAATGAATTTTTTAGTGTTGTAGAGCCCTGATATAAGTGTAAAATAGAGGTTTAATGTAAATTTCATCAAATTATCACAGCAATTTGAATGTACATGTAGTTAAATATGCCATGCCATTCCCTGCCATGCCATTCCCTGCCATGCCATTCCCGTTTTATGTGCATTCTTACAACAGAAAAGTCAGCTACTGGAAATCTTATTTTTATCTCTTTCCAATCAGAGTCAATCTTGTGTTGAAGGAAAAATAGACTGTGTCAAGTAATAGTAATAAAATAAATCTAAATTGGCCGTCCCCAGAGTATTTTAATTATTTGTCAGAACGTCTGCTCTCATACTGACTATTTAGTGTTTATGTTTGTGTTAACAGTCAGTCTATAGGCACTTTATTACTTAAAGTAGACAGATGTATTAAAGGCCAGCTAAATCCTGCCTTTTTTAAGAACTATTTTGAATTAAAGTTTACCACAGGAATCGGCATTAATTATATATTTGCGGTTTGCTGATGCATCTATGATAATAAAGGGAGCTCTAAACTAGAGATACATATATGTGTACGTTGATATACACAATTTCTTATCAGCAATCAATTAATTGTCTGTGCTTGTATCAGCGTAATTACCATTGTTATCGATTTTGTTGTTTTCAAATGAAACTGTTGGAGAAGATCTTATTAGCCAGCTCGCCAAGTATTCAGATCCAAGCTGTCCATATAAAGTAATGTTAAGAGTATAAATTGCTAGGGAATACATTCCATAATACAATTTGCTGTTGATAAGGTGTATGTAATAAAGGGTAATTAGTATTTAGACTTGTATTCTTCACACTATCAAGCAATCAATACCAATATGGCTACTGATTTACTATATTCTCCCTTGTCTATTACTGTAAAACAGCAAGGTGTACTGCCAAATTTTTCAATATTGTGGAATTTGGATACCAGTAAATATTGTGATATATAAATTGTAGAAGAAGAATATTTTAATGGACATTATGCCTACAATGAATATGATTCTGAAAAAATAGATAAAAATTAAAAATTATTGGTGAGATAAAAAAAAATTGTATGAATTATTTAGTCTTCACTTTGGTATTTACTATTTGTGTAATTGTTTCCCGAGAATTTGAAAAGTAATTTTTATGTTGGAAAAATATGATAAAGAGTTATATTGTGTATTAAATTCTCTGGAGTATTAAAATATTAATTACATGTACTACAAATGTACATGTACAACAGAACATGCCAAAATGTATAAAAACTTAATTTCAGTTTTGTAACTGGTGATATCATACATTTTGATTACCGGTACTTATTTGACTTTGAAATAAATGTACATTGGCATGCATCCAACTTATTATACCTGGACAATGTTACTGTGGATTGATACACAAATAAAATCATCAAGAGCACTTCATATTTTGTATTGTGAAGCAGTTTATGAAAAAAATGCTTCCAAATGTTTTCTATTGCCTGACAATTTGGCATTACATTGTATATCGGTTTTCATTTGATTGGCCGTGCTGCTGAAGGAAGTTTGTATTCATTATATAGACATAGAGTCAGTTACTGACAATGTTCCTGAATTTTACCAAGAATTGTTTTAAAATGTTAGATATCAGTAGTACATGTATTGACAAATTGTATTCCAGCTATAGTACATATTTTTTGTTGGTTTTTTTTATTATTATCATTAATGTTTTATGCCACACTCAATAGGGCTGTGTATCATGACTAAAAATATATGATGTATCACGATAAATAAAAAGCATATCACCATGTATCTCGATATATCATATTGTTAGGAATATTCAGTGTTACATTGGAAATAGTGGTGTTAAACACAGAAATAGTGAATGTAGGACCACTAATTATTCATTACTTTCTTGTACGTTGGTAGCTTATTTTAGGCAAAATAGATATTTGTTGACATGGTACATGTACTTAGGTGACATGTACACTATCAGACACTGAAATACTGATAAAGGAAACAAGATAACTCCGTATTTTATTTTTCTGAAAAATATCAGTATTTTTTTTTCTTATCGATACATTGTATCGGCAGAAATAAAGTCGCAATATATCATTGTATCGATATATATTGTTACACCACTAACACTCAACAATTTTTCTGTTAGCGGTATATGGTGGCAGTGAGTTTTTGATGGTGGAGGAGAGTAGTATACATGTAGATGAGTTATTTTTCGTGAATTTGATGAAATTTACTGCACTACTCAGTCTACTGTTAATGATCAACCAATGATTACAGTATAAATGATTTTTTTTCAACAAAGCTTTCATTTCCTGACTAACCCATGCTTGCCCGTATCCTGTACATATAGACCATGTTAGAATGGTTTCTGAGTGGTTTGTACATTATTTCTATCGATCAGAAGCAACAGATTGAATAAGTTAGTGTGATATTTTGCATAATCAAAATTTATTCTATTCTTGTTTCTCATAGTAGAAAGACGCTGGCATGGTATTTGAAAGTGATACTGGTGATATACGATATATCACAATTATGTCACAATAAATGGTGTTTACGATAATATTGCACCTCTTACCATAAGATAAGATATTTTAGGGTGCATTCTATTTGACTTTGAGTTTTTTCGTTTTGCTGTGTCATAAATATGTATATGCACTAAATTCTATGTGCGTTAGAATTGGCTTTGATATTGCTATTGGACTCCCCTTCTGTAAAACGAGATATTTCTGGACGCATTAAATTTGAGTAATTTTGCATTGCAGTGTCAGATATATGTTTATGTGAATGCACTAAATTCTATGTGCATAGCCATTAGAATTAGCAGTTTGATTACTCAACACAAACAGAATTGTGTAATTGTTTACATAAGTTAAAAGGTGCTAACTTTAAACTGTACAAAAATGTTTGCCACCTGATCTAGTGCTGCATATTGGCTGTGTGAAATTGTTTTACGGTAGTGGTTATAAGTTCTGTGTAACATAGTGTTGTGCAATTATCAATTACTATTGGTTGATGTCAACCAAACAAGTTATCTATTCTGATTGGTTTACACCATATGAGCGTTGTTTGTTTTTATATTATCCCCCCAGGCCTGAAAGGTCCACTGGGGGCATCTAGTTTTTGGATCGTCCGTCTGTCTGTTTGTGTGTCTGTTTGTCTGTCTGTCCATAATCTGTCGTCTGCCTGTTTGTCTGTCTGTCCGTAATTCCGTCCCGCCAGAAAATTGTTGGTAACTGGGGGCATTTGTGTTTCACAAACACATCTTGTTGTGAATAGACTTATGTCGTGTTTTTGAGATTGTCTCCCTTTTCTGGATCGGGTCTCAATTTGTCAAGAAAATGATCGATCATCCTTCTTAGACTTCTCTCTTTCTGCGACATTTTCTTTTTCATTTGTGACAGATATTATAACTGCGTTGTTATTTTGTCATCCATGTTTCTGTTGTAGAATTTTATAATTTGGAGACAGATGGAAAATTGTGATAAGAAAATTCAGAAATGGAAAGCAATAATAGACTACAGAAAATCTGGGAATATACAGAACTTTAGTCGTTAAATTTGATAAAAATTTGATATATGAGATGTTAAATCGAATTTGCTTTGACAAATCTTTACAAAATTTTTACGCATTTTGCATTCATAAAAGAACAAGTTTCCTTTCAATTTTTTTTCAATTTTCACTTTTTCTGTTGTGGAGTTGTGTGACTTTTCGTTTATTTATTTAATTTTTTTTAATCAGACCTGTTTGACAATAAATCAAGGTTGCTTTTACAAATTCTTATGAATTATTTTCCTACATGTAATGTTTGGTGCCACGAAGACTAGAAACCTTTCAATTCTTATGATTTAGGTTTTTTCTGTAACAGGAGTATGGGACTATATACAGTGGAACCTCGCTATTAAGACCACCTAACTGACCGACTCAAAGTGGCCTTATTAGTGAGGTGGTCTCTTCAGTGAGGTTCTGTACTGATACATTTTGAATAAAGGAAATTCATGTCTTAATTGTGAGGTGGTCTCCTAAGGGGGGGTGGTCTTTAGGCGAGGTTCCACTGTATGTTGAAATTCAATAAAAATGTGTTAAGTCGGACAATAAATCATTCCTTTTCCTTAAACTGCAGCAGCTTATTGTTAACATTTTTTGAATTTTTTTTTAAGCAAATGTGTGGGAAAATTTCTTGGAAAATATGATACAGAAATTTTCTCGAAAATAAGAGAGAGAACAAGACCTGAGTTACATGTACATATTGTCAGGTCATATGGTAAAAGAAAAAATCAATAATAACGTTAACATCCACTTAAAACAATAAAAATGTAAATACATTATAACTATAAGTTTATAATTTGCCATTTTTCTAAGGTTACTTGACATCATGATCAAGTTTTTCACTTGAGGTATATGTATCTGCATTGGAATTAGCAATTTTAAAAATAATGCAATAAATGATCATTTTTGAGTTGATAGAAATGTGGTACAATAAAAAAAATAATAAATGACATTTTTGAAATTCTGTGCATAAACTCCTTTAAAAAATTATGTACATATACATTTTCTCCATGTTCATGTAGGTAGAATTTACTTCGATTTCGTTATGATAGATCGTTTGGGCAGGATATTTGCAACATTCTCTGTTCATCTTACATGTGTGGACTCTGAAACCATGGAAATAATTCTATTATAAAGTTGTCTGTCAACATCCACTACATGTATGAAGACATGGATATGTCTATCAAACAAATTTTGGTTTTACTTGAAATTCATGTTAGGAAAAATTTCATGTAGCAGATATTAATTTCACATTGAAACTGCTACATTACATGTTTGTTTTTAAACGATTTGTTTAAAGCCATTACAACTTTTTATATACATGTAAATATGAGGAGTCTGCCGCATGATTTTATACCCGGGTGTCTTCTATGATAACAGGAAAAAAAAGTAAATAAGCAGATTATTTATTGATCACTAGTTAAATGAAATTTACTATTGTATTTGTATACTGTAAGGTCTATTGATCATGTAATCCCATCAAACTCTCTTGAACTGATCGGATATCTCTTTCATTTTAATCAGTAAAATGGTGTTCTGACATTTTTACAGGACAAACTAATTTGAACAATTGTGATCGAGGTGATGAATTAATAGAGCCAACGCGACACAGTAACATTTTATATCAAGGAAATAAAACCCACGTTGATTTCTGTCACTCCCATTAATGAAGTTTTATTTTTAAGTAAAGATACGCATGAATAGAAGCAATTAACACCAGAATAAATATAATTCCAGGAGAGGGAAATTTCACAATTTAGTTTTTACTTAAAACCAGTACTAAAGAATAGAACTGGAATGTTATTCAGTGGGAGAACAATCATCTTTTAAACTGTTCATTGGTCATTCGTTCACCTTGCTAGCTATTCAGTGGTAACATATCCATATGCAGGTTGGTGCTAGAACATCTAGCTTGGTATTTTGTTCAATGACGAATCAGCCGACTCTAAAGATTTTTAGTGGTAAATCAGCCAACTTACAAGTTGTTCAGTGGTAAATCAGCTAACTTATAAGTTGTTCAGTGGTAAATCAGCTAACTTATAAGTTGTTCAGTGGTAAATCAGCTAACTTATAAGTTGTTCAGTGGTAAATCAGCAACTTGTAAGTTGTTCAGTGGTAAATCAGCTAATTTATAAGTTGTTCAGTGGTAAATCAGCAACTTATAAGTTGTTCAGTGGTAAATCAGCTAATTTATAAGTTGTTCAGTGGTAAATCAGCTGAGTTATAAGTTGTTCAGTGGTAAATCATCCAACTTATAAGTTGTTGTGGTAAATCAGCTAATTTATAAGTTGTTCAGTGGTAAATCAGCTGAGTTATAAGTTGTCCAATGGTAAATCAGCCAATTTATAAGTTGTTCAGTGGTAAATCAGCTAATTTATAAGTTGTTCAGTGGTAAATCAGCAACTTATAAGTTGTTCAGTGGTAAATCAGCCAATTTATAAGTTGTTCAGTGGTAAAACAGCTAATTTATAAGTTGGTCAGTGATAAATCAGCTAACTTATAAGTTGTTCAGTGGTAAATCATCCAACTTATAAGTTGTTGTGGTAAATCAGCTAATTTATAAGTTGTTCAGTGGTAAATCAGTCAATTTATAAGTTGTTCAGTTGCTAATCAGTGGTAAATCAGCTTATAATTTAAGTTGTAAATCAGCTAATTTATAAGTTGTTCAGTGGTAAATCAGCTAATTTATAAGTTTCAGTTCAGCAACTGATGTTCAAAATCAGCTAATTTATAAGTTCAGTGTTCAAATCAGCTGGTTATAAGTCAGGTAAATCATCCAACTTATAAGTTGTTCAGTGGTAAATCAGCAACTTATAAGATGTGCAGTGGTAAATCAGCTGAGTTATAAGTTGTTCAGTGGTAAATCAGCAACTTATAAGTTGTTCAGTGGTAAATCAGCTAAGTTATAAGTTGTTCAATGGTAAATCAGCTGTTGTTCAGTGTAATTCAGCTAAGTTGTTCAGTGGTAAATCAGCTGAGTTATAAGTTGTTCATTGTAAAATCAGCGATTATAAGTAATTTGTTCAGTCATTTATAGTTGTTCATAAAACAGCTAATGTAAAGTTGTTCATGGTTCAGCAACTTATAATTTGTTCAGTGGTAATGTCAGATTTATAAGTTGTTCAGTGGTAAAAGCTAATTTAAGTTGTTCAGTGGTAAATCAGCAACTTATAAGATGTTCAGTGGTAAATCAGCTGAGTTATAAGTTGTTCAGTGGTAAATCAGCAACTTATAAGATGTTCAGTGGTAAATCAGCTAATTTATAAGTTGTTCAGTGGTAAATCAGCTATTTATAAGTTGTTCAGTGTTAAATCAGCTGAGTTATAAGTTGTTCAGTGGTAAATCAGCTATTTATAAGTTGTTCAGTGTTAAATCAGCTGAGTTATAAGTTGTTCAGTGGTAAATCAGCAACTTATAAGTTGTTCAGTGGGGTAACTTATAAGTTGTTCAGTGGTAAATCAGCTATTTATAAGTTGTTCAGTGTTAAATCAGCTGAGTTATAAGTTGTTCAGTGGTAAATCAGCTGAGTTATAAGTTGTTCAGTGGTAAATCAGTGAAGAATATAAAACTTGTAAGTTGTTCATTTGTTGTGGTAGAATGTCAGATTTATAAGTTGTTCTATGGTAGAATGTCTGACATGTAAGTTTTTCTGTGGTATAACATCTGACTTATAAGTTGTTTGTTGGTAGAATGTCTGATTTGTAAGTTGTTTTGTGGTAGAACATCTGACTTCTAAGTTGTTCTGTGGTAGAATATCTGACTTTTAAATTGTTCATTTGCATTAACAAAGACCCATAGCATGGGTTAGTTGTTCAATTGTAAAATAAATCTGACTTGTAAGTTGTTCTGTGATAGAATGTCTGACTTATAAGTTGTTCTGTGGTAGAATGTCTGACTGTAAGTTGTTCTGTTTTAGAATGTCTAAGTTGTTGGTGGTAGACTAAGTTGTCTGAGAATGTCTGACTAAGTTGTTTTGTGGTAGAATGTCTGACTTGTAAGTTGTTCTGTCATAGACTATTTGACTTGGTAGAACATCAGACTTATAAGTTGTTCTGTGGTCGATTATCTGACTTGTAAATTGTTCTGTGGTAGAATGTCTGACTTGAGAGTTAATTGTTGGTAGATTGTCTGACTTGAAAGTTGTTTGTTAGTAGATTATCTGACTTGTGAGTTGTTTTGTGGTAGAATGTCTTACTCGTAAATTGATTGTTGGTAGAATGTCTGACTTGGAAGTTGTTCTGTGGTAGAATGTCTGACTTTTAAATTAACTCATTTACCTCAAAAGACACATTTGGATTGGCCTTAATCATTGATTTACAGAAGAGTTCATTGTTTTTATGAGTTAATGTATTCGATTTAACATATAGCCAAAGATGACATCACCATGGAAACATACAATCCTTGGTGTAACAATACAGCATTGAAATGTTTTATTTCGATTTCTATAGAACTTTTTCCATCAGATTTATAATAGAATTTGAGACTCTATTCCCAGTTGCACTTCATGTTTTTTCTTTTACCTTTTCAAAGAAAATTCACATTTTTGTCTCTACTAAGAAAATATTCTGCAGTTTGTTTGAAAGAAAAGCAATTATGTAGATTAACTGTAAAAGAGTGAATGACACCCTGTTAATTTTTGTCGAATATTACATGTAGCATTTAATCCAGTAAATTGTTCCACTTAACGTTTCTAAATTCCAAGGACATGTCAATATAAGCTTTTCTATTGCATTGCCATGAACGTTATTCCCAAAAGCATGATAAAACCCTATATAAGTTCCAACAGATTAAATCTACTATACTGATATTGTAGAGTCTTCTAGACTGACATACATGTAATATGTGTATATGTAAAACATGGGAAGTCTGGACAAACAACACCCGCCACAAGCCAATGTATTTCCACCCAAGTCAGACACCAGCAATTTCTTTGTCCCCAAACACTTGGAATAGTGTCTTTGGTGTTTACATGTACATAGAATTCAATGCACCAGAGATCAACAAGCATGCTTGTCAAAATGATCAGTAGCAGTCCATTTTCCAATAGAGTAAGTTAAAGTCACTTGTCGGGGGGGGGGGGGGGGGGGGGGGGGGGGGGGGGGGGGGGGGGGGGGGGGGGGGGGGTATTCCCCCTAAAACAAAATACTGATTTAAGAAGTAAAAGTTCTAATGAAAGCTATTTCAATCACTCCTCCATTTTAATCCAAATCAAATAGACTTCTAGCACTGTAAATACCTCAGATCTGTTTTACCTAACAACAGCTTTATGTAAAGTGTATCCCCCTAAAACAAAATACTGATTTAAGAAGTAAAAGTTCTAATGAAAGCTATTTCAATCACTCCTCCATTTTAATCCAAATCAAATAGACTTCTAGCACTGTAAATACCTCAGATCTGTTTTATCTAACAACAGCTTTATGTAAAGTGTATCCCCCTAAAACCTGATTTAAGAAGTAAAAGTTCTAATGAAAGCTATTTCAATCACTCCTCCATTTTAATCCAAATCAAATAGACTTCTAGCACTGTAAATACCTCAGATCTGTTTTACCTAACAACAGCTTTATGTAAAGTGTTCCCCCTAAAACAAATACTGATTTAAGAAGTAAAAGTTCTAATGAAAGCTATTTCAATCCTCCTCCATTTTAATCCAAATCAAATAGACTTCTAGCACTGTAAATACCTCAGATCTGTTTTATCTAACAACACTTTATGTAAAGTGTATCCCCCTAAAACAAAATACTGATTTAAGAAGTAAAAGTTCTAATGAAAGCTATTTCAATCACTCCTCCATTTTAATCCAAATCAAATAGACTTCTAGCACTGTAAATACCTCAGATCTGTTTTACCTAACAACAGCTTTATGTAAAGTGTATATGCAGGGATTTTCAACACAATTTTGGGAATGGGGACAGGGCCTTTTGCATTGGGAATTTCAGCAACATTTTCTTGAAATTGGTAAATCCAGAAATATATAAACTATGTGAAATTACAAGAATCTCTTCAAATTCATTGCCATTTGACTTCAGTTGGTAAATTTTGACTGTAAATTATGGAAAAATGCATTAGGAATAGGGCTAATTTTGAATTCATATGATAGGTTGGAAAATCCCTGATATGAAGAGAATTTGGTTTAAAGACAAGACTGAAGTGATCATGGCATTTTCATCCAGACAAGTTTAATTCCCAACTACATGCCCTGCTTGACAAGTGAAAAAACTATGACTATTGACCACTGTGCACACATTATCTTTTTTTCAAAAACTGAACTGCAGGGACTTTGTGAAATTCCGAAATTTTTGTACATTTGATATCACAATGCATTATACATGTACATACAATGTGACACATCATTTTTGCCAGTTTGACCAGTTATAAGAGACAGGTCAACTGATAAGAGGAATGCATCAATAAGTTGGATTATTTTGTAATTGGAACATCCTATCATCAGGTTAGAGTTATGTAATGAATTATGAGTAAGAGTAAACTCCACTTGAGAAATTAATGTTCATCCATGATTTATACAGTGTGGGTGTATCATGACCGAGTTATTAACTCTCCTGCTAGTATAAGTGTATTGTTTACTTGTTGATGTAGGGGATATAAAAGTGATGCAATCAGGTCTTAGATACATGTACATGTAATTGGTCGAAATATCGGTAGACTGTCTACATGTATTTACGTATCAAATACAGCAATCACTAAGTATACAGGTAAAGGACCTCACTGATTAGGTTATTTATTTGTTTATTGTTGTTTACAAGTATACAATATACATCCTGCCATAAAATTTTCTCATCGGCTAGATGTAGATGAGTTTTCAACTCTGCTTTGGTTTTTTTCTGTTCCTTACAAAGTAAAAAAACCACAAAAATATTTGTATGTTGAAATCTACATGTAGACTTTGTTTTGAGTCAGTGTTATAACCCCCCAACTCATCAATAACAAATAATAACTGTAAAAATAAAATGTTGACTGTAGATACAACAATGTAAACAAGCAGTTATTAAGTCTATGGTCTGATCAAGTGTATGGAATTAAATCATTGATCTGCTGTCCCAGCAAACACTTTCACCAACTAAAACCACTAAATCTATGGTATGATCAAGTGTATGGAATTGAACTAGTGACCTATTGTCCCAGCAAATTTTCTCACTAACTAAGCTTCTAAATATATGGTAATACCATATAACCCAGTGCATGGAATTGATCCAATGACTGTGTTGTCACAGCAAAAACTCTCACCAGCGAACCCCTAAATCTATGGTATGACTCGGTACATGGAATTGAACCATTGACCATAGTCACCGCAAAATCTCTCACCAACATAGCCAAAGCTAGTTGTTACGTTAGTTAGAAAGTTCCACCTAAAACGATGGCAGCTCTTATTGCATGTTGTTCAGGGTTCATAATGAAATTTTCTCATTTCATAGTAAATGTAAACTAGATTAGATAGTTAAATAAAATGCAAAATAAATTTTCTGCTGAACAGAGTACAGATGTCAGAACTTGACGTCACTTATTATTTAGAATTGCTCGAATGCCGAGATGAAATAAGATAATAAGATTGGCAATAAGAAGTTATTTGTGTTACCTCATAGTTGTAAGATTGTCCGATATTATCCGACTCCATAACTTAATAGAAATCTTACTATCAAAATTAATTGAGTAAGCATGCTTCTGTTGATAAAACATATTTTCATGTTTTGCATCCATATAAAAGTTCTTTTATATACATTATGAGCATTGTAAATCATTTTACATGTATGACGCAAGAGGGAGACAAGAGATGCATGAATTTGTGCATTTCTTTAACCATTTCAGCACTACAAACCATAGTAGACCAGTCCAAGTCCATAAAAAAGAACATACCACTTAGATACTTAGGGTTAATAGGGTTAACATTATTTGATTCAGACTTTAAGATCTGAATTATTATTTTGTTTCAGACTTTTCAAAAGACTTTTTAATTTGATTTTAATTGATAATGGCCTCCACTGACGTCAGCCAATCGGAATAAGCTTTTGTTGTGACAGACAGTCTAGTTACATGTATGTTCCATCTCATTGACTCTTCAATATGGCTCAGCCTGTTTTGATAAATCAGAGACTAAATTCTGTCTTGAAATTTTGATAGAAATTCAAGGGGTATATGGTTTGTAATCGGTCTTTCTGTCTATTTACTGTATTCTGACAAATAACGTCTTTTACTCAAACTTTAACAAAATTTTACACGACGTTTTATATCAATGAAACATAAATTTGGTTCAGTTGTCACCAATTAACTTTCAGCAATATTTATCTGTGTTATGGTACTTTAACTCATTCATCCCTAAAGCCACATTTGGACTGGTCCAAGTCATTGATTTACAGAAGAGTCCATTGTTTTTCAGGGGTTGATGAGTTAAAAATCTTGTTGAATGGCTTAGCTCTCAAAGACATCTTGTATGACATACCATAGTCAATATTTCAGGTATAAAAGTATTTTCAATGAGAGTCTTTCAATCAGATGTTCTGTGTCATACGTGTACATGTAGTAGGCATGGCACAGTAAAGAACGCTCACAGCTTTGTCTAAAGAAGCCGGTAAATATATGTATGCACATTTAGCTCACACTTGAGATTACATGTACATTTCACAATGCATGCCAGATCACCCATATATTAAGCAGACATTATTGCAAATTTTAAATTACTTGATATTTTTGTTTTTACAGAGATGCTATGCCTAGTCACTTCAAAGTTAAAGAGTATTGCCCAACGGTGTTTAGAAATTTGAGAGAAAGATTTGGTATAGATGATATAGATTATATGGTAAGTATACAGGGTATGAGTTAATCAATAATCTTAGGACTGAGAAGATGTTGGTCATGGAAAAGAGAATGGCCAAAAGAGAAGAGGGTGTTTATGTGGATAAAGATTGTATGTATAAAGGGTGTAAAATAGGACGGTGAAACCTGTCTTGAGAGACCACCCCATTTTCCACTGTATGTGGACTCTCTTCAGACAGGTGGTCTCTCAATAGAGGTGGTCTCTCAAAGAGAGGTTTTATCTAAAAGATTATTCAACCAAGTGACTTTCAGAGTGTGACCTCAGAAGAAAGGTGGTCTTTCATGAGAGTGGTCTCTCAAGACAGGTTCTATTGTACTGTAATTGGTGGTGGTCAGCTGTCCAGTGCACATGAGAATAAGCAATGTTCCCCTATAAATAGAAAATGTCTGTTTTTCAGTAATAAGTTATTGGACAAAAACTAAAATGACATACATATGAAAACATTTTTTTTTTGTGACATGTGAATCGGATAAAAAGAAAATCTAATCATGTATCAAAATAATTGTAAAAATTAAAACTAACCAAATATCAAGACTACATTTTGGGTAAAAACTGGAATGTTACATGTTTTTTAAGTTTACAGTATCATTAAATCAGAATTATATTCACCCATCCATAAATGAATGTTTTATGACTTCACACTTGAGAATATGAAGTCTCTCACCTCCTAAGACGCGCTGGTAGCTGACTATGTGAGAAATTTTGCCTGTTTACTTGTGGAAAGTAGGCGGCATAGTCTTTCGGAGGTATATGTGGTAATTCGGATTTTCCCCCCACCACAAAAAGCTGACTGCCACAATATGACTGAAAAAATCATTTGAGTGTAGCCTAAAGCACCGGCAGAGCAAACCAACAAACACAAAATATTATGAATACACACGTATAGCATTCTTAAAAATTCATAACCTCAAAACGTAACTTTATTCTCTCACAAATCTAGCACCATGGATATTGTGTACCATGGGAACTAAACTGTTAATCTTGAAGGGGTCACTGATAAATGTAGCAGTATACCTATATATGAGCTAGAACAAATACATGTACTGTTGTCATGGTTGTTAAATGTTTGATTTGTCTTCTAAATGTTAGCAAACAGTGGCCATCTGACGCCTAGAAATTCCATTAAGTCTTTACAGCAACAATGTACTTCTCCCCGGGGACAATTTTCATATAATTATGTAAGAATCAACAATATCATATTTACTAACTTTGGACCATGACATGAGGAAGGTAAAATCATCTTTGATAAGAGGTATTATAATTGTTTTACATTTTTACTACAATTATTTCTTTGACTACACAGTACATTGCATCTGGAATGGCGCCTATCATATTACATCTAGAATCCATTTTGGCTCAAAGAATTTGTGTACTGCTTTAACTTCAATCTTAATATGTCCAAGTTTATTGGTTCCAATTAGATTTGATCAAAACTATATAGTTATTTGTAGCTACAAAAGGTACATGTATTACAGTATTTGACCCAATAAGCGCCCAGGGCACTACAAAAAAAAAAAAAAAGGTAAAAAAGGTTGGTCGCTTATTTGGACCAATTAATAGTAAAAACAGTTTGTTCTTATTAGGCAAGGTGGTAAAGTTGTTTTAGTCATTATTGAGGACACCTATCAACATTTTTGTTGTTGATGGGGACTAGATACATGTATAACTGTTACTTAGGTTTTTCTGATCCACATCTATTCGTCATCTGGCTAGAAAAGATACTCGATGGTTTTGTAAAAAAAAAAAAAAAGAAGTGTATAAATCTGAACTTTAGGGTGAGGCGCGCTTAAAGGGATATGGGTGTTTTTTGGGTCGAATACGGTACTTTCAATAATGACATTATTATTTTTTAAGATAGATAATGAATTTGATATCTGCTTCATCACCTACCGTGCATTAGAACTTGATAAGCGTTAATTTTATTTGTCTTGACGCTTGCAAATTGAATTACTGGCTGCCAAATAATCATCCTGTGCCATGTTTTTAATGCACTGGAATAATCAAATTTTTATCTCTCAGGAAAACACAAAAATATGATTTGACCCAGTTAATTGTTAGCTTAATTGCAAATACATGTGCGTGTTGCTTAAAGATAAGAACTCAATATCATGTACCATTTTATCTGCTTATATGTGTGACTGTTGGCCTGTTCAGCCATGTGATAACACTCATAGCAAAGCATTTTGGAGTAGGCAACCAGGCTATTACATCAAAAGGGATACCATTCTAGTTGCATCATAATCATCGCTTATTTGAATGTTGGTTCATGTCACACTCAACAAGTTTTCAGTTATACATGTGTGGTCAGGGCCAGTTTTTACTGTAGTCGAAGAGAACCTGGTTTCAATGTACATTGTACCCAGGAAGAGACCAACAGCCTTCCGCAATTAAACCAACAAACTCACAAAATCAACTTTGGTTCATTTTTTGAATTTTCTTATGTTAAAGGTGCTCTTTAGCAGAATTTTATTTTATTTTATTTATTTTTTTTGGTAAATTTATCATCAAATATTTTTTGTCAACTGGAAAAGTACCAATCAGAATGTTACATTCCTATTTACAATACACAGCATGAAACATTTTCCCAAGTCGAGGTTTTCTGATCCATGTCGTTCCTAAAGCAGTTTGACAGATTACATTTCATATTTGGCGGTCACTGGTGGCGACATCTACTGCCAATCTAGAATTTCACTTTGATTGACCTGACACTGACCTCTGACTTTAGCCAGTGAAAAGACTTGTGGCATAGCCTGCACATTGCCATTATTCTGTATTTACGTACTTATCCCTCTATAATGGAATTTTTTTTAAAAGCTTTTTATTTCTATAAAACATAATGTGCATTGTAGTTGTATGAAAAAAAAAATTTTCAGGAACAAATTTCCATCATTGGTATACAGATTAAAAAAGAAACATATACATTGAAACCTCGCCTAAAGACCACCTCGCTTAGGAGACCACCTCACAATTAAGACCATGAATTTACAGTCTCTTCATTAATATTGAATCAATACAGAACCTCACTTAAGATACCACCTCACTATTCAGACCACTTTGAGTCAGTGAGGTTCCACTGTACTTTCACAAACCCAGGGTTTTTGATTCACATTCCACATTCTTATCTAGCCCAGTTTCCTCTACATCTCTAGCCCTAAGAATTGTTTTTATTACATGTAATTTAAGGATATATCACTGTATGTCTTTTTTTCCCCCCCAGAATTCTTTAACGAAGCAACCATTTGATGTTGATTCCCCAGGACGAAGTGGAGCGAGGATGCTTATGTCTCATGACAAAAGATATTTTATTAAAACACTAGTCAGCGAAGAAGTGGAACAAATGCATCACTTACTGAAACAGTATCACCAGGTATTTATACAGCTTTCCCTCAATACAACATTGAGAGGATGATATTTTTATCAATTTACATACTGTAGAATCAGAAATTTTGGTTGTGGTTTTAATTTCGTTTATTTCGATATTTGTTTCGTCATCAAAGAAATTTAAAACATGAAGAAATATACATAAATTATGCATAGTAATATTAATAAGTTTCTTTACAAACAAGTTTTTTTTTATGCCCAAGGCCTGAAAGGTCCGCCGGGGGTATCTAGTGTTTGGATCGTCCATCTGTCTGTCTGTCTGTCCGTCTGTCTGTCTGTCTGTCTGTCTGTCTGTATGTCTGTCTGTTTGTCTGTCTGTAATTCCGTCATGCTTACATTTAAAGTGCAATATTTCAAGTTTGGATTGTGATACAGTAACCAAACTTAGACTGTAAGTTCATCTAAGGGTTGCTCACACTTCACTGATATCACATGCCCCTCGGGGTGGGGTGGGGTCAAAATGTAGGACATTGCAAAATTTGGAACAGGGAGCATTTGTGTTTCATAAACACATCTTGTTAAAACAAGGAAAATTTTACCCCACAGATATTTCTGATTCTACAGTATATCAGAAACTAAGTAAAGCAAGATGAATTTTTTGCCCTCGGCCTGAAGGGGCATCAAGTGTTTGGATTGTCCATCTTTCTGCCTGTCTGTCTGTCTGTGTCTGTCTGTCTGTCTGTTGGTAATTCTGTACCATTTACATATACAGTGCAATATTTCAAGTTTGGATTGTGATACAGTGACCAAACTTGGACTGTAAGTTCATCTAAGGGTTTCTCACACTTCACTGACATCACATGCCCCTGGGGATGGGGTAGGGTAGGGTCAAAATGTAGGACATTGTAATATTTAAAGTATACATATTACTTGCCAGCATAAAAATTTGTTGGGGCCAGGGGCATTTGTGTTTTAAAAAACAATGCATTTCCCCCAATTTGCAGTCAAAAATTCCCAATTTAAGTCAAATGATAATGAATTTGAAGAGACTCTTGTATTTTTTACAGAGTTTTGTGTATTTCTAGATTTCCCAATTTCAATATAGAGATGACCTGTGTATGAATTATGAAGAATACTGCATTTAACAATCTAACTTGTTCAGTTGTTAGGCTGTTTTGCTGCCAGACAAGTGAAAATTACTTATGACTTTTTTCGATAGGAATGTAACTATGACAGAGAGAAATTAAAATCTATCATGAAAATACTGAAGAAGATTTCTGAAAATAAAATTTTTGTTGATCAGTTTTTCTCTATGTTTTAACATGTATACAGTAAAACTTGTATATAACTACCTCCTTAGGGACAAAAAAAAAAATGGTCTTTATAGGGAGGTGGTCTTTATACAGAGGTTGATTTGTACATAAATGGTACTATTGGGTACAGCAAAAAAAAGATTTTTGTGACCAGGTGGTGTTTATACACAGGTGGTCGGAAATGCAGGTTTACTGTATACATCTAGTGTAGTGGCTCTGAAATCTTTTAAGACTTCAAATCTGTCATTAAATAACAAGTACACATATAATGCTTCAAAATTTTGGACTAGAGACATTTGCTTTGGGGACAAACTGATTGCAGTCACTTGCCCTGCAGTACAAGTGAACATTTTGATAACTGTTGACCCTTTTGATATATCTGTAACTTCTGGTGCTTTCAGTATGTAGTGGAGTGCCATGCACAGACCTTACTTCCTCAGTATCTAGGCATGTACAGAATTACAGTCAACGATACAGAAACATATCTAATAGTCATGAGAAATGTGTTCAGTCCAAGACTAGCCATACACAAAAAGTATGATCTCAAGGTGAGTATATAGAGAGTATGATCTGAAGGTGAGTACATAGAGAGTATGATCTCAAGGTGAGTATATAGAGTATGATCTCAAAGTGAGTACATAGAGAGTATGATCTCAAGGTGAGTACGATCTCAAGGTGAGTACTTAGGGGAGTATGATATTAAGGTGAGTACATAGTATCAAGAGTACATAATAATCTCAAGGTGAGTACATAGAGAGTATGAAGGTATCATAGAGTGATGTACATAGTACATAGAGAGTATAATCTCAAGGTGAGTACATAGTATGATCTCAAGGGGAGTACATCAAGGTGAGTATATAGAGTATAATCTCAAAGTGAGTACATAGAGAGTGATCTCAAGGTGAGTACTTAGAGTATGATATCAAGGTGAGTACATAGAGAGTATAATCTCAAGGTGAGTACATAGAGAGTATAATCTCAAGGTGAGTACATAGAGAGTATAATCTCAAGGTGAGTACATAGTATGATCTCAAGGGGAGTACATAGAGTATGATATCAAGGTGAGTACATAGAGAGTATGATATCAAGGTGAGTACATAGAGAGTATGATCTCAAGGTGAGTACATAGAGAGTATGATATCAAGGTGAGTACATATGGAGTATAATCTCATGGTGAGTATATAGAGAGTATGATATCAAGGTGAGTACATAGAATGATCTCAAGGTGAGTACACAAAAAAACCTAATCTCAAGAGGAGAATAGGTATGATCTCAAGGTGAGTACATAAACAGTATGGTCTCTTCTGCCATAGAATAGGTATGACTCAAGGCGAGTACATAAACAGTATGGTCTCTTCTGCCATAGAATGGGTGTGTGTGTGTCAGTATTTGTGTGTGTCATTATTCATGTGTCAGGGAGATTTTGACTTGCATGAAAAAGTAAATTTTCAGCAATATTTTGTACTTAAACCAGTGAATTGATTAATTGTTTTTATATGCCCACATTTAAGACAGATGTACATTAGCATCACCCTGTCTGCTGGCGGTTTCGTACATCAAAATTCAGCTTGTCTGGATTTTTTTTTTACCAAAGTACAGAACAGATTTTATTGAAACTTTATACAGTTCCTTACAAGAAGTTCTCCAGACGAGTTGAATTTCAAGGTCGTGGTATGCAAATGTAGGTCACTGTTACTATATTTAGAAATATAGCTTGTCGGGAGCTTTTTAAGCAAAGTACTAAACAGATTTTATTGAAACTTTTTAGACAGTTATTCCTTGCAACAAGTTCTTGAGACAATTGGAATTTTAAGGTCGTGGTATGCAAATTTTCAGAATGTACAGGTTAAATCTTCAGCAATATTTATAAGTTGTAATTTCAAGCTTCAACTAAAGTGAAGTGTATCAATTTGTGTGTAATTCTAGGATGAAGACAAACATAATTTTTTAATTAAATATACACTGTCTTCCAGTGAAATAAAAATATAGCAGGTAGAAGTATAGATTCTGAAAACCATATTTACATAGGCAGTTTTTTTTATTCTCATCTTGTCCACCCAAGAGAATACAAATTGAGTTCTGCCAATTCATTAATCCAGTCCATTTGGAGGGGGGAGGTAGATGATTATATAAACAGAAGTCTGTTACTGACTTTTTTTTAAAAGAATGAGTTTACATTTTATATCTTTACAGGGTTCAACTGTTGATAGACAAGCAAGTGACAAAGAAAAAGTGAGTTGCCTCCCTTTGTTTATGTGTTTGGTCATGTGGTTGTATATGCATTAAGACTTGTTAGGCATGCTGGGTATAAACAGAATAGAATCAAGCACACATTTGTTTTCATTTAGAATTCAAATGTACATTGCAAATGAATAAATTCTTAACTTATGCTATTTTATGTCCTGTAGGTCGATGTATTTTCCCCCAAAGTTGTGCCCTATCCATATTCACGGCACAGACATATCAAAGTCAAATAGTTATTAGCTGACCTTTCATTTTTAATTTTGCCATATTTCTGCTTTCATCAGATCTATTAGGAAGTAATGTTTACATGCACATGTTTTATATATAAAATGTGACCTTGTGTGCGTATAATGCACTGTGTGCATCATATGCTAATGATTGACAAGTTTTAATGTTACACTGATGGTGCGTGTACTAGGTGTTTAAAATGTTTAAAATTGTATATTCAAAATCAGCATAGCTTTTGAATCATTCAGCTGTGAAATTGAAGTCTTTATACAGGGGACTAGAACCTGTGTCATTGGCTTGCAACCTTCAGCTGGTAAAAATCGTGCAGCAATCTCGGTATCCAGAGAAGTTTTGGAAAAAGTGTTACATACACAAACAGCTGTGTGAATTTGAGTAGAAATTGCTTGATAGTCATGACATGTTCACGTGACTGCATCCCTACCAGCTTGTATGAATTAGATTATACAAGAGTTAATTCTTTTCCTTTTCATAATTTTCTGGAAATCTTTAGCAGATCTCATAAAAAGCTGTATTATTATTTTTTGTTAATAGGCTAAAGATCTACCAACGTACAAAGACAATGATTTCTTGAGTGATGGTGCCACAATTTTTATCGGAGCAGAAGCAAAAGAAAAACTTCTGGCAACTCTTACAAAAGATTCAGAGGTAGTGTTCATTAGTCTGTATTGTAATGATTAGTTTTGTACTTGTTGTCTCCGCTAATATCCAAATTCAGTCAGTATGCTGGCTTTTTTGTTGGTACATGGTTTTTGCAGGCTGTGAAAAATCTTTGAATACTTGGGTATTCCCAGATAAGCCCTTCAAAATGATTTTTTCAGGAAAAGTACTTGAAATGAACTTGAATTTTCAGTAAATATCCTTGAATTTTTTTTTAGAATACGGTCAAATCTTAAATATTTTAAATGGAAAATAATAATAATAATAAAACAAAAATCTTAAAATAACTTTTTGCTTGTCTCCTTTTGAGTATTTAAATCATATTCTGCAGAATTCTAGCAGAAACACCAAACAAAAAACATTGAAAACATTTGTATCTAAAAGAACCAATTTAATGGAAAGGGAGATAACTCAATTTGGACATATTTCCTATATATCTTTAAGCAGTCGCAATTATATTGGTGACAAGACTTAGATGCAGTCATGTGTTTTTAAACCCCAGACAGTGAAATCGCAATAAAACCTATAAGAATTAGTGGCAATTGGAGTGGTTGAAAGAGGTTGATATGGAGAGTAAAACCATTGCTAATCAAGCTAAAAACTAAATTGACATTCCCCTTGTTGTGTTCTGCATTGCATGTGAAAAATCTATAAAATGTTTAAGGAAATAGTAAGAAGTTATCAGCCTAACAGTAATGTTGAGACCTTGAAGTTGTAAGAGCTTTAAACTAGAATATAACTATTCCTGGGGTTTCTGTTATGCTGGCTAGGTCCCTTTAGAAATGAATTAAAAGAGAACATTAAAAAAAAACTCTCTTTGAACCTTTATGGCACAACAGACAATGACTGGTAATGTGAACTGTGAAAATCCACCAGTTTTTATTTAGATTTTAAAACTCTCCTGGATGAATGGTTTTGACACATGGTTCATTTATCATTTATAAATATTTTTAGCCCACCATCAACAGATGGTAGGCTATTCATATGGCCTTGCATCCATGGTCAGTCCATTGTCCGTCCATCCTGAACAATTCTTGTTACCACTATTTCTCAGAAAGGACTGAAAGGATCTCCTTGAAATTTGACATGAAGGTTCCCCTAGAGGTCCAATTGTGCATGTTACATTTTTAGAGAGATTGGAATCCAACTTGGCCGACAGGCAGCCATCTTGGATTTTGACCTAAAGTAGATTGTTACCGCTACTTCTCAGAAAGGACTGAAGGGGTCTCCTTGAAATTTTACATAAAGGTTCCCCTTGAGGTTTAGTTGGGCAGATTACATTTTCAGAGAGATCGGAATCCAATATGGCCGACAGGTGACCATCTTGGATTTTGACCATAGGAAGTTAGTTATTGCTATTTCTCAGAAAGGACTAAAGGAATTTCCTTGAAATTGGACAACAAGGTTCCCCGTGAGGTGTAGTTGTGCATATGACATTTTCAGATAGATTGGATTCCAACATGGCTGACAGGTGGCCATCTTGGATTTCGACAATGGAAGTATGTATTTCTCAGAATGTACTGAAGGAATCTTTTCGAAATTGATTATGGAGGTTCCCCCTGAATTCTAGATGTGCATATTACATTTTCAGAGAGATCAAAATCCAAGATGGACACCTGTTGGCCATGTTGAATTCCATTCTCTCTTAAAATGTAATATGTTCAGTTCAAGTTTAGTTTTGCTATAATCTTGTTCAAAAATTATCTCACAGAAATTCCTCTAGGATCTCTTGTCAGAATTGTGAAAATTTCTTATTTTCACCTACATTTTATGCCCCAGATATATTCTGTGACAAGTGGTTTTTTGTTTTGTCTGTTTGCAATGTTTTATTTCTTTTAGTTTATTTCGTCAAATTTTCATAAATTTTTGTATGTTGCTTTATAACAAAGTGATCTCTTATGATTTTGATTATAACCAATGATCAACAATATACTACAGACTAATGAGTGGTTATAATCAATGTATTACATCCTTTTTTTTAAAGGATCATTAGCTGTGTTTCCTCCAAAATTATTTCGTTTTTTTCCCCTACTTATATTAATGTATAATTACAAATAAGAGATATACACTAGCATAAAATTTCTTATGTAAGTTTATATTTTGTATAAATAAGGCCAGGTCCAGTGTTGTATGCATATACGAATAGAATGTAAACAGATTATTGACAAACTGAATTTCTCAAGCAATTTACACAAAATAAATAGGGATGTAAGAATTTTTATGCCTGTGTATAGCTCTTTTTTCTTATTGTACATCAATCTTAAGTGAAAAAAAGAAAGAAATGTATTTGAAAAAAACACAGTTAATGCCCCTTTTATAAACTTGGAATATGTGTATGTATGAATGCATGTTATATTCAGATAATTTTTGACTTTCTAAGCAATTACTTTGATGTTTTTACAGTTTTTGTCCAGTTTGCATTTGATGGATTACAGTTTAATTGTTGGGATACATGACAGTGAAAAGGGAAACATAGATGTTCAACTTCCTGTAAATCAAGTAGATGTAGAGGAAGAAATAGACTCAGAGAATGGTATTGACGATGATGTGGATGGCCTCGGATGTGTTCCAACACCT
This sequence comes from Atrina japonica, assembly GCA_030159075.1. Classification (NCBI taxonomy): domain Eukaryota; kingdom Metazoa; phylum Mollusca; class Bivalvia; order Pterioida; family Pinnidae; genus Atrina; species Atrina japonica. The sequence goes on along the minus strand of BROG01000067.1, from coordinate 1,769,083 downwards.
CCAGACAGTCCCCAGCCTTCACCATATCCTCCTTTTAATGGGGATCTGGATCCAGATATAGAGCGATATGCCATCAGTGGTAGCTCAGGTAAGTCCTGTTCAGGTTTACAAAGAGGTTCATTCATAATAAAAAAAGTTAAGAAAGGTTATGTTTAAATGACCTTTATAGACAGGTACCCTTTATACAGAGGTGGCATTTAATGCAAGTATGACTGTATTTCATAATTTTGATGAAGGTAGTTAACTTGTGCCTTGTTAAGCTTTACTTCAAAATAATGCTGCATATTTCCCCCTGTTTAGTAGTGGTATGAGTTCGACTCCTGGCACCTGGTGGATGATATTAGTCAAATTGAAAATTTCTACTTGAAGATGAAACAGTCGAGAACACAGTAGCTGAAATAGCATTGCAAGGAATGGCATCTTCAAATAAATGTTGTACTCACCAATGTTGACAATGTCATGCCTTCTTTCATACCATATACAGTAAAACTTACTTTAGTGGCCATGTGTGTCCCCGTCAGTACCATTTGTGTACAAATCAACCTCTGTATAAAGACCACCTCCCTATAAAGACTGGTTTTGTTGTGTCCCTAAGGTGGTCTTTATATACAAGTTTCACTGTAATTAAATCAGACGTTGTGATTTGATGATTTATGACATTGACCCTCACACAATCAAGTTTCCTCTGTCTTCTTTACCCTCTTCGAAGCCTGTGTCATTTTTACCTTCAAAATTTATGGTTCTTTACCCATAGTATGCAAAGAGGCGTTCTAATCAACGGCTTACTAGAGGACACTCAAATTAGCAGCACCCAGTGATGCCTGGCGATTCATATCCAAGCAATTTCAGAAAGTGCTGAAATTTAATGGCTTTGTGGGCGACAGTATATTGTGACAATGTATCAGGGAAGTCGCAGGAAAAGTGTTACTCATAAGGCAGTTAGGCTTGTATGTTGCCATGGTTTAACCAGTTACACCACAGCCGGGCAACAGTTCATTGATTGAACTGGGATGAAGCAGTTAACTGTTGTCAAGTTGTGATGTCACTGATATTAAATTCAGAATCACTGATATTAAATTCAGAATCAGATATTAAATTCAGAAACAGTCCAAAATAATGTATACAGTTTTATATACAGTAGAGCATTGGGCAATAGTTAGTGTGGTAAGTGTTTCTCTAATTTCTGAAGTTGGAAGGTCAGGTGTCATTTTTGTGGAGTATTCTTTATCAGAATTGGATGATGTGCATTACGAAGTTAAAACATCAATCATGGGCTGACATGAAGTTTTGTCCACCATTGTGAAGCAATGTTATGCTCAGGCTGAACCCTCAGATGCCATTACTTACTTTGGCTGGATGTATCTTCATGTCAGCTTGTAACTGGGCCAGTAATTCTTTGATTGGTCCAACTGTAAAGATTCATAGACAACATATATCACTTAATCATGATTAAGAAATTGCATGTTGTATATTATAATATTTTCGAAGGTGAGAACTATCTGTCACATGTAACGGTATATTTTTATCTTCTCTTTCACAGATTGTCAAGGAAAAGAGATTTATTTCATGGCTTTGATTGACATTTTAACAAAATACGGTGTAAAGAAACGAACTGCTCAGGCAGCAAAGACTGTGAAACATGGTGCTGGGGCCGAGTTTTCCACCATCAAACCTGATCAGTACGCAAAGAGATTCATTGACTTCTTGGATAAGTGTATTCAATAAAACTTTCAAGTGACCAAGTCATTTCACAATATGATGCTATTACATGTAGATTCTCATCAAGTGATATCGAATGTTTTATGGAGTGCCTTTGAAGATGAAAGAATCAGGTTTTTGGACAATGAATGAATGCATTGAGTGTGAGAATATACACTTTATTGGGATGAGTTTGTAGTTAACGGCAGGTTTTTGCGACATGAAATTATTGTAAGGTGTTATGGAATTGCTAATTACGGCAGTGTTGATTACATCTAAAACCCTAAGAGTGTAATGTTATGCACATAATTTCACGTAAAATAAATTTCATTCGTCTGACTTGGGATATAATCGCTAACAGAAATTGATATATCGTAACACGTTGTTCTTGTTCAAATACATTTTTTTTTTCATTAGTTCGTGCCGGAAGGACTGACCAATAGAAACAAATTTCATAGTAGAATAACATACACTATTCACAAGTTTCACACATGGAATTGTATTGGGCAATTTGTATAAATTTTACATTTTCTATTTATTAGTGTTTTGTGAAGGAAACATCACATTGTTACTTACACCTAGATGTATGACTATTTCTATGTTTCATATCTATTTCATTTTCAGTATGTACATGTAACGGAAGTCTAGATGCACACACACATACACTGAATATTGTTGTTATTATGTAGTCATTAATTCTACTATTGACTCTGGAGATTTTTTTTAAAAGGAAACAGTAACACATTATTGAAAGAAGAGAGTGAAAAGAAAATAAAAAATGAGATAGAATTAGGTCATATGTTAATTAGAACATAGTAAAAGCAAAGTGTTGAATGGTACATAAAAAGGAGAAAAACATTGAGGTTGAGAATTCAGAGGGCCTAGCACCGTATAACTTCAGAATTACTTTAAGTCAAAATTTTTTAATCAACTTTGGCTAATCCTGGGCCTGGCACCATAAAACTTAAGAATTACTTAAGTCTAAAAATTTTACTCATTTAATCCTGAAATCTGATTGGCTAAGCAGGCAAATTTGAGAATATTCTCAGACTTAAGTAAATTCTGAAATCATATGGGTACCAGGCCCTGATTTCAGCTGGAACATGTGACTTGTTGTAACATCACAACCATACAGAAAATATTTCTTAACTACATACATCAAATTTTACATCACAAGATTATTTCATATCTCTGCCAGGTAAATCTTGAACATTTCAAAAGTAGGGTTTTAGTAGTATGTCAAATAATCTGAGGCGCCAATTCAGAGGTATCTGGTACTTTGTGAATTTTTGTAGCAAACTTGAAAATAATCCTTTCTTATATAAGTTCATTTTTGTGATTTAAAGTCCGATAGAAAAGTATAAAAACCCTTAACCCCAATATTTGATTGAAGACAATGATGTTTTGGTATTGTGGCACAAAAAAGAGGCAAATATTAAGAGAGATGTTGTTGATATAAAATTGTTGTGACTCCTTAGAGCATTAGGTGCTTCAAGGCTTCAAGTTAATATGAGCTGTGTATTTTCTGCCTCTGAAAATTGCATTATTTGTTTGTATATAAACTTATTGACTTCAAACAAAGAAATTGGACTTAGATGACCAAAAACTTGCCCTTTTGAGCCCCTTGTGAGATGAGCCAGCTTATATTGGAAATATTCCCACAAAATGGGTTCTTTCACATTTTACCCCCAGTGAGTTGTATTCAAATTCTCCTTACTAACTTCTATGTATTTTCAAGAAGATGACAGTTATCTTTATAAATGTGGTCTATATATTTTTGTTCTAAGTTTAGTTTAAATACTGTTAAATATGATTCTATAAATCTCTTTGTAGCTGGTTTATCTTCCAATACTTCCGTATAACATTGGTACTATACCATTGGTTGACCTTTGAACTGTACATTTTCAAAATTGATATTCTTGTAGACATATTACCATAAATTCTACTGTTCATTCTTGCAGCTCCTGTATAGGCCTTAATTCAAGGGACCCATATTTATTTGTTATTATTGTTATGTATGTTAATTATGTTCTTCAGACTTCATTAGATTTCAGATTTCCAGTATTTTGTTATGAAATGACAAATGCATATGTTAGTGGGCCAGTATTGTGTGCTATAGATATGAATGACCATTTACACATCCTTACCTCACTTCTATACTGACCATTAAGAATGCTGATAACTCTTAAGAGTGGTTAGAGCATCACACTTTAAACTATGAAGTCTCTCACCTCTAGTCCATGCAGTTTTGAACTAAGCTTATATTGTGAGAAAGTTTGCCAGTTAACTCTTCCTGGTTACAGTGTAACCAGATTCTCTCCTCCACCATTAAAAAACTGGCCACCTCCATAGAACATGGTGTTTAACACCAAACAAATTGAAGACTTGTATATCTTTACATGAGAGCAGACACTCGTGGTAATACCTTGTCACTGGAATTTTTCAAACTTGATGCTTTTTCATAATATTTCACATCAATTTGTCTATAATTTATTCTTTTATGATACATTTCTTCTTCCTGAAAAAATGTTTTGAAACTTAAAAAAAAAAATATTGCCTGTTCAATTAATACTTTCAATGTTGAAAATGTTTCTTTTCATCAGACACTGGAAATTTATTATAAAAAAAATGTATCAAACCGATGCAGAAAAATTTCGAATTGTTTTCAGTTATTTGATTATATTAAGTCTATTTAGTTATATTAAACTCATCATGTTATTACAAAGAAATTACCGGTAGTTTAGGCTAAAACTGTATCCCAGTGGTTAGAGTATCACGCTTTAAACCATGAAACCTCTCACTGGTCAGCGCGAGTTGGAGCCCTGTGTACCCCATGCTAGTTTTGTGAGAAAATTTGCCATTTTTCTTGCGGAAAGCCGGTGGTATCTTGCATGGTTCGTTGTAACCTGGATCTTCCTCCGCAATTAAAAAATGACGGCCACAGTATAACTGAAAAATTGTTGAGTGTGGCGGAAGATATCAAATATAGTCAAGATGTTTGGCCACCATAATTATTTAGGCTACATTGTATCTAAGCATCCCTTTTATTTCTCTAAGGAATGTAAAATTTCATTGAAAATTTCAGGATTTTGATGTGAAACATTGTCGAATCAATTACAATTTCATTTTGTCTTGATCTTCTATGTAAATGGATAAAATATTACTATGGCTTGGGTGTAAATATAAAGATAAGTATTTACACTGATGTTTGTGAATGAAAAAAAAATCTGGGGTTGAATATTGTATAAGAGAGATGGGTTTTGTGTTTACTAGTCTTTTGCAATATTTGTCGTCTATATCATAAATCTTAACTGAAATGTGTGGAGATAAAAAAAACTGGTACTCAGATTTCTACATAATTTAGAAGGTCACCATATTGTACCATGTTTCTGTGTCAATTTGCCCTCTGATATTTATTTCTTAGGATTAAGATTAATTTTTTATATGAAAAGTACACAAGGGTAGTACTGCCATTGAATGTATATCATAATATGGGGGAATATTAGAGCACTGAACAAGAACAAGCTTTCTGCATTTCAGTATTAAAAGTTCAGATGATAAAGTTGTTAACCATAAGGAAGTCAATAGGACCATATATAAACATGGTCAATATTGGACAATACTGCCCTCTTGGAAATCCAGAGTGAGTCCACAGTCAAATCCCCACAAAAATAGATATAAATCTTGGACACAAACAGTTGCCAGGGTAACAGAATACTGGAGAGGACAGAGAGAGTCAATAAATTTTAGCGTTGTTTTACCTATATTATCTAGATGAATACAGTTCAGTTGTTGAAATTGTTTGATATGTGGCTGAAGACAGCAAACTAGAATTTAGGTACAAACGGTGGAACCACAAAACTTGCAGACTGTGTTTGGGCATTGGAGTAGAAATCTCGTTGCTTTCTTTGATTACATACAGTACTATGGACAGGAACAAATGATGTGATAATAGACTGTAAGAAATTAAAGCCACGAGGTAGCATTTCACTGAAGGTTGTAAACTGGTAATCATTTAAATTTGACAGTTGTACGGCAAATTAAATGGTTACCCATGAATGACCTTTTATCTAATGCTGCTAAAGTATCTTAAGCCAGTGTTTGACATTTATTACAGTGCTAATTGTCTATATAATTTATTGTACAGTAATAATAGCCAATATTGTGATAAATTATTTTCTTTTGTTTCTATTAAACCATGACAAATGATAGTAAAAGTAGAAAGATCATCATTTAAGGATTTAGATTTTAACACATTCACCCCTAAAGACACATTTGGACTGGTCCAAGTCATTTATTTACAGAGGAGTCCATTGTTTTTCAGGGGTTGATGAGTTAAATGAATATACATAAGAAGTATGAACATTAAAAAAAAGAGAACTACAGCCACATGCCAAAAATTTGTCACCATTTTCCAAGATGGGGATAGTTAAGTAATGAACTTACGATTAAAAGTTTACATATTGTTTATTGTTGTTGTGTAGGACCAAGCTAAAATATTATGATTATTCATGATCTGTTTGTAGCTTGATCTGAACTGATTTTTTTTTTTCTGTTTTTTCTTTTCTTTTTTTTTTTTTGTTTGTTTGAAACTTTCAGATTTATGTGATTTCTCCACTTTGGTATTTACGACTTTCCACCATCTTGAAAAAACAAAAACAAACATTTGGCATTGTCAGTGGACATTCTGGTATTGTAAAATGCTTTGAATTTCAGCATTTCTATACCCATGTGCATTTCTCTATTTAAATATTAATTTTTTGTTCATTTCTTTACTTTGAGAATTAAAGCTAGATTCAGTGGACATTTGCAATATATATGTAGTAGTTATCAAGCATGAGTTATCTTTCTTTGTAAATTGGTTTTATATACATTTATATTTTGTGCACTATGTACTGTTATTCCGAACCAAACACCTAGAAAAAATTGAAATCAAAAGGACGTTAGAATATACTTTAAACGTGGAAATTTACACATGGTGGTAATTTACACTAAATACGCCCAGAAAAGTATTTCACGTTCGGTAATTTACCGGCCACATATCGGTGCCTGAGTCATCATGTAATACAGGACTGCCCACAGTAAGTTTTGACATCACGTTTAAAAAAAAAAACAAAAAAAACCACCCACCCGTATGGTTAGCATAAGAAAATCATGTGATTAACTAATGGAAATATATTTGTTTACGGTAAGACGTAAAACAACACACCTAAACTGTCATTTAAAAAAGAAGAGGTCTTTTTGTTTTCTAGACAAACTGATAAATTTTGGTCTTCATAAGAATTCTTTTATTCGTATGTAGAATAGCATATTATCAGTGCCTGCTTTTATCACCAATGCATCACCATGGTTACCCATTATTCTGCTGTAAATCCTCATTCATCCTAGTTAAAAGCTAATGTGACCACTGTTACAATGCAAGAATTACAATGTTGATATGTATCCTGTACTCACACGTTATATTATCATTCCTACCTATCCATATATGTATATAGATATTGTTAATATAGTCCCTCGTTTTGAGATACGACTCGTCATTCAAAGGTTTTAGTATTTGTTATTTAGCATATAGGATTCTGTTATTTGGTTCAATCAACTGTTGTATGTGTGTGTGTGTGTATGTATGTATATATATATATATATATATATATATATATATATATATATATATATATATATATATACACGTGTGTGTATACATGTGATCATTTTATTATAAAGTCAAAAGTATTTGTTGATGGCGGATTTGTTTGCTATACTCATTGTAAGCCCTGATGTCTTTTTATTTTGGAAGACACATTTGAAATCCGTCATGTGGAAAAGAAATGTCATACATTGAATAGAGTATACAAGCTGGCTATTTGGGGGTGTGTCGAGATCATATCCAACAGAGCGTTAAATTTCATTTTACATGAAAATCAAATTATAAATTTGGATAAGGCAATTTGTTGGTATGGATTTATATGCTTGTAGTTACAAATGTCCTCACCTTAACAACCTCAGGCATGTTGTATGATGTTGTCAGTATCATTGTAGAAACATGCTTATATTTTATTTGCAAGATTTCAAAATTATTATAACAGTCAAGGGAGACTGAAATTTATATCAAAACAGTACAAGTTATGATATTTTACATACTCTTGGCATTGATTGATTTTTTTTTAATAATTTTTTTTGTATTATTTTTTGCGAAACAAAAGAGTACTGGATGTACAGTTGCTGTAACCTGACCAAATGGTATGATTAATCCTTCATGACCAATGGTCACCTTCCGGTCAAAAAGTTTAGATAAATTTCATTTACACTTAAAACAAGATTTTGTTAGCTGTTTGCAGATTTTGTTAAGCTTGATAGCTTATATGATTCCATTATACAGATGCATATTTAAGACATTCATAAAAGTTTATTCTTATTTTTCTTCTCTTCAAAATTGAAATTTTGCTATAAGAAAAAGATTGCTATAAAATGAATTTTTTGGTACTTTCATATAGACCGGCATTCTTGCTGTCTTTGTATTTTTAAATCTACATTTCATTTTGCCTACCTGACCTTGGTTTCTGTGTTTTATGTTTACGGAGCTGCATGGAACATCGAATATGGACTCTTCCAATATTTATAAAATAGAGAATGTTTGGTGCAGATGAAATCAAATTTTGTTTCGCTTCAGGAAAATAAAGCTGTATGCCTTATGCTAAATAATTGATATTTTTTACACTATTTTTTTTTAAAGTAATTATATGATTTAATACTCTTAAAATTTATAACTGAATAATCCAAATATTCTCCATAGAATTGAGGATGGGATTTATGGTTTTCGTTTAGAATTAGCCTACTATACTAAAACATGTTCCAGGTTTATTTGCAGAAGACCAGAAATTGTTTCCAGTAGTCGTTGCCAGCAGCTTTTTTCCATTACAAAAGGTTTTTTTTATTATTATTATTGCTACCAATACTTAGCTTTATAGGATGTAAAATGGATGAATTGAATAGAACAAGTTCTACTTTACGTAGACATGATAAATCAAATGATTTCATTATATATTTAACATTGTTTTGTATTAACATCTTTCAGATTATTTTTCAGTATTTTTCATATGAACAATATATGTACACAGTTATTGTGTAAATGTACAGTTGTTGACATTGTGTTAGATATTGAGTTTTATCTGTTCTCTTTACTATCATTACACACCAGTATCACAGTTGCTTCAATACATTCTACACTAGTTTGTGATATCATTGCTGACACATTTTAATTATTGCTTTTGAACTCAGTTCATTCTCGTATTTAAGGGATATAAATGCCACAGTCAAGACAGTACAGTTACTCTATCACTGTATCCCTGCAAATTTTGCCTCCTGTTAACTTCGCCATTTTTTGCCCTGAAATGAAAGGGCAAATTCAAAATAGAAGGGAAATGTTCTAGGTAAATATTTGGAAGCATTGGACATATATGCCGTATTTAAGACTATGGTTATTTAGAGCTAATTTTAGATGGGGTGAATATTTTTTGCTCTAAAAAAGAGGGCGAAAATATCTGCAGGCGAAAATTTCAAGGTATACAGTATATGTTTACATTTTCTAATTTTGTGTCAACCAACTTTCTACAACCATCTTTCTGGAGACAGTAAGCAATGAACCTTCCTACTTTTCTGTTCATCTTGGTCAACTGTTTATACCGCCACCAAATTCTGTAAAAGTATCCAAGGTTATTATTCACAGAATTTCTTTTTTTTTTCAATTTTTTATTTTTTTTTTATTCAGAATATTTGCATTATATGGAAAATAAGTATATATTTTATTGTTTTCAAATCTGCGCACAAGTAATACATGGGTTGAACAAAGCCAATATCAGAGTTCTAGAAGGGAATTGATGTAGTGAAATGTTGGATGATGGACTTGTTGAGTACTGGTGCTTTATATTGGTGTAGAAAAGTCAACTCATGTCAAGTTATTTCCAAAATGTTATGCACAACAAGAAAGAAATTTGATCCACAGTCTACAATTTCTATTTTGTGTTTGAATGAGAAAACGTTATTTTTTATTAAACAGATTGACATGAAATTTGGAATACCTATTTATCGGAAGCAAAAACGTTTTAATCTAAGTGAAAAAGTGGAATTTTAAACGGTTTTTTCTTTGAATGAATTGAATTTAAAAATGAAAGTCATTGGTGTATTTTCATATAAAAGTTTGCCTATAAAGAAATGTGAGTATGTCATAGACAGAAACTGGACTTGGTATAAAAACGTAATCAGAATTTGTCAAACTCTTTAACAAACATTTGTTTGATAAGATGAATAAATCTATCCAACCAACAGTTACGAGAAAATAAAACCAGAAAATCATTCCTTTGCTGTTAAAACACAGATTCTGGGAATTTTTGTTTTGTTTTGGGTGAAGATTGTTCTAAACAGATATATTGATTTTATAGTCAGTTCACTATAATCAAGTTACATTCAAGTTTCAACTAGAGTTATATACCCTATATTTATTCTTCTTCTTAAGTCACCCAATGTCAAGGACGACATACTCATGATGTCCCTTCTTTGTGACATTGCATCTCGTAATGTAAAATGTTGTTGTTGTTTTTTCAGATAAGATTTCATCTTAATCACGTTCACGATTTCATTAATTGATTAACATAATTAAAAAGAGAGGAGATGTGTTTTTTTCGTGGATGGATTGTGAAGGTGGTATCCATGGTGATACAAAGCTCAAGATGTAACTTGTAGTCTTACTGTCTCGCTTCAGTTTTATTGTAGTGCTGTTTTATGTTATATGGCTCAGCTAAATTTGTTTATTTTTATCATCATTGTAGAATTCAAATACAACATATCGCCTTATTTAATGTCTTTGTTGTTTTTATGCCTCCTGAAATTTGTGGGGAGCATAGAGTCACCGCTTTGTCCATCCGTTCGTCCTTTTTAAGTCTGGTGCAGGATCCTGCCCATAGAAAATCAAGGATCATGAAACTTACGAAAATGTGCATCAGTCATACAAAGTCAATGTGCAGTGTACTAATTCCTGGTCTGCAAACCCTTACAAACCCAAGTTTACTGCTCGTTGATAAAATTTCGTATCTGGAACATAACTTTTCTCACAGTTAAGATCATGAAAATTGGTACATATATTAGTCATACTAAGACTAAGATGTACACTACACTGATTTCAGGATCCACACCCCTTATTTACAGAGTTATTACCCTTGAGTAACAATGCCTTTGTACTATGTTTGGTTATTTCCTTATAAGATAAACATTACGTGGACTTAAAAGAAAGTTTCGATTAAGTTTTAACAGTTCTGCATTGGTTCATACAAATATTGCACAAAAGCATTTTAATCCTTTCACCCTATATATGTGAATGATATGTTATTTTCTATAGACCCTTTAGGAGTAACTGCGGTCCAGTGACTTTGCCACTCTTCCGGTTGGCAAAATGATACAGATTCCCGGAAAATGACGTCAAGAAACAGTCAGTTACTATAACGACGTCTATGTTTTTGCGGGCATCTGTATCATTTTGCCAACCGGAAGACTGACAAAGTCAAAGGACCGCAGTTACTGTTAAAGGGTCTATTTCAGTAGACCAGTCTCTTTTGGTTTTTAGGGATAAAAGGGTTTACAGTAAAGCTTTTCATCTCGGTGCGTTTAAACTGGGGTTACAATTTTAGCAATGATAAATGATATACATGTATGTAGTAAATTGAATGATTTTATGAAAGCGAAAGCTGGAGCATCTTCAATATATAGAATAGTTATTCAAGAATATTGGCATTAAACTCTTCTTCAATTAATTGGACCCACAGTGCGTTGTTTTGATAATATATATCTATTTCCAATCAGAAAAAGTATATATGCTGGCTATCAATCAATCTGTCGAACTATTTCGAGTCTATGACTTGTACTGTGTCGTGGGCATATGCACGGGACTTTGTGTTTATCTCCCCAAGGGTGTTCCATGTCAAACAAATGAAAGAATTTACATATCTACTGTTACCACTGGAGGAAATTGTGGGACCCGTGATCGTCATCCAAGGTTGTTCCAAGTCCAGTATCTTTACAAATCACCTATGATATCTCGGTAGCAGCTGGTATTGGTCTAATGGTAACTCAACGCCTGTCCAGTCTAGTTATCGCTGATTTGATCCCCATTGAAATCTAAGCGGATTTGTTTTTATAAGTTTGCAAATTTACGTGTAAGATGTTAAGAAGGTCAATGATATTTTCCTGGGTACATAGTAAGCGGCTTTTCTGAAACATTATAAACTGACCGCCATCATAAATAACTGAAGTGTAACGTTAAACTACAATTAAAAGAAATTGTCTGGCAAGCTGGATGACTTCGGATCTTTGTAACAGTGACGATTTCTTCGCCGCCTAGCACTAGGTATAGATAGGATCAAGGAGTTTCACTACCGCAATTAAATGAAAATGGCACTTTAGGAATAAAATTTGGACACAATCGGCATGGAAGATTCAACAACTACTTTCACGAGAATATGAAAATTTGCGTTTGAGAAAGCATGATAATTGCGAACAAGAACATTTTTCATCATAATTTTTCCAAAACTGTTTTATCGTCACGATAACATCAATTTTATATCACAATTTACTGGTAAATATTATTGAAACGTAAAAAATAATTTCCATGTCAGTAGGTATCAGTGAATATTACGAAATTGAAACTTCCACATATCAATACTGTGTACTTCGAATTAAAATTTGCCAACGTTGGATTTTTAAAGGGGCATTAGCTGTGTTTACCACAAAAATTATTTCGATTTTTCATACTTTTACTACTTGTACTTGATGTACAATCAGAAATAAGAGTTATACACAGACATTAATATCTTATATTCCTATATATTTCTTGAAAATAAGGCCAGGTGCAGAGTGGTATTCATATACAAATAGTAAAGTTGAGTTAATCTATTGCGATTGAAAAAGTGCCAAACGTTGTTTTCTCAAGCAATTTTCAAAAAAGATATAGGAATTTAAGAATGTTTATGCCTGTGTGTATCTCATTTTGTTATTGTTTATCAATCTAAAGGAAAAAAGGAGAAAAAAGTTTTTGAAAAATAACTGAACCAAAGGTTCAAGTGAGCTTTTCTGATCGCCTTTTGTCCGTCGTCTGTCTGTCTGTCCGTCCGTTCGTCCGTCTGTCCGTAAACCTTTCACATTTTCGACTTCTCCTCCAAAACCGCTTAAGGGATTTTGATGAAACTTCATAGGAAGCAAGTACTCAACGTCCTCTACCAAATTTATTCATTTCGGCAAGATCGGCCCAGAAAAGACGTCCCAGGGGATACCCTTCTTTAGAAATCTTCTCCTCCAGAAACGCTGCATGGATTGAAAAACCAATTGTATCTGAGTGATCTACATAAATGTGTGATTAAAGTTTGCTAATTACGTAGAAATTGGAAAATAAACTTTTGATGTCTTTTTACACATTGTCATCCTCATTTATTCATCACGATGCATTCATTTAAAGTGTTTTACATGCAGTTAGGTAGAGAAATGCTTTCCTGAAATAATTTTTCTGAAATTCAATTTTTTGAATTTTTTTTATGAATTTTTAAAACTGCAAAAAAAAAGGAGGGGAGATTTTTTCACACACTTGTTCTTCAAAACCGCTGAAGGATAAAGGAAGCAAGTGCGCTATCCAAGTTCCCCTTACAAGTTTATGATATTTTACCAGATCGACTCAGAGGTGGATCCAGGGTGGGCAAAATAGGTCTCAGAGGACACCCCTCTTTGAAAATCTTCTCCAGAACTACTGCCTGGATTGAAATACTAATTGCATCTGAGGGATTTTTATGGATGCATCATTCAATTTCCTAATTTTGGAATAAATTGGAAAATTAATTTTTGACATGTTTTGACATCTTTCCCAGCTTTGTAATTTGCATTCATTTTTAAGTCTCTTCCACTCCCATGAAGTGTTAAAATAATTTGTAAATTTGAGATCCCCATATTTGTGAGATATCAACACAGTTCAGGTGAGCGATGCGGCCAATGGACCTCGTGTTTCAGATTGTGACATTGCGCATTAGAACTGCAAAAAGGACAATTGTTTATGCCATTAAGACTTCATTATTTGAACTCGAATTAACTAGTTCCGAAAGAAGATAGCGACATGAGACAGCCAAATACTGAACCTATATTTATTTTTAAAAAACTGTCTAATAATAACTGTAAAAGATGATCTTTTTAAACAACGACACTTTCTAATATAAAACTTCAGACACCAAAGTATAAATCTACAGGATGTCCAGTGTACATATACAAATTTGGTGATATTGCGCAAACACGGACCTCTGGAAATCAAGAGAGGTGGGTTCAGGTGCCATGGATAAGTAAGCATCCACTATTGACCGGTCACAGTCACAGTCAAATCCAAATGAAATAAGTGAGGAACGGGTCGTCGTCACAAACGATAGATTACTGCAGTATGAAATAAGCAGCTGGTACAGAAATGCCAGGTACTGGGTCAATGGGTTAATACCTCGGGGATTTAAACGGTCCATCATCTGTGATAACGACCCCGTGGTTATAAATATTTTAAAAAACACTCTAAATTCACTATTTTTTTTTCCCATAACGATACTTCCCTTTGGAGGACTTTGATTTTTGTTATAGTTCCAAAATTATAGGTTTGCTAAAAAGATAACGAAATACATTGATATTATTCGGAAGAATTTTTGATAAATTCAAAACGTCTAGCATAATTTACAAAATTCAAGTTATTCGGTCGCCGCTGTTCTTTAAGATTTACAAAATTCAAGTTATTCGGTCGCCGCTGTTCTTTAAGATTTACAAAATTTACAGTGAGGATTTGAAAATAATTTACCGGTTAAATATTTTCATGACTTGGAAATCTAAACTTATAACATGTGTCAACCCTTAGATATGTAGACATATGTGAAACATGTTTTAGTTGAACTCTTGATTCTGCTATCTGATATTTTCCATTTAAGATACATGGTACATGTAGATTATTATTCATTTTGTGAATGTGGTACAGATATTTTTGACAGTTTTTGATAGTTTTAATCTGTACAAGCAGAAGAGAAATAACTTTAAATTTCTTTTGTCTCATTTTATCTTTTAAAATACCATATGCAGACGCTTTACTAGTATTTGCCTATACGCAATTAATTTAGAATTTGAATACGCTCACGTTTGGAAAATTTATTGATAATTCATGTTAGGATAATTAAATATTATAAACATAATACCGAAGTTATAATGCTCAAGACGATCGTTTCTGACAATTTAACTTCATCAGTTGATCTCCATTTGAAAATAGATGTTTATTTTCTAAAGAGAAAGTGGAATCATACAATCCTTCTAAGAGTAACCACTGTAAAAAGAGGACTATCTTAGCTTCTGTATAATTAAGTAATAATCTTCTAATACATAATAATAGTAATAAGTCTGTTCTGAAAAAATTTGCAAAGGTTTACTGAAAATCTGTTAAATATTACCTTGAAAAGTGTTGATTAAAATTCTAACCTGCCATATCACCATATAACCTTTTACTATAGTACTATATTTCTATATTGACCAATCAGAAATTACAATATTATCAGTTACTTATTAGATCATTAGATCTAAGATGGTGTATTTGCAAATTGTCGAAATGTGAATTTAGATAGTGTAGCCTAAACATTTTATGTAAATTAGGACATGCCAAATTCATTAATTTTTCTCCGGAAGTTTAATGGAAAATTTTTAGCAAGCGGACAATTCGATTGATTTTAAGTTTTTGACAAATCATTTTTTCAGAGAAAAAGATATTTAGAGGCGATCGAATAATGGTCAGTGTAACACTTTATAATTAAAAAGTCCAGAAAGTTTTGGAATTTTAGATAATTGAAATTTTAAATTGAAACCAAAAATAAAAAATATCAAGTATCTAAAATCGTTTTTAAATTTTCGATTTTAGGGGCTTTTTTACCAAAAACTTAAGCTATCAAATACATGTATCTAAAAACCATTTTGGAGTATTATATTTTTTTTTATCAAAACCCTGAAATGTCAAATATCGAAAACAGTTTTCAACTTTTTATATTTTGTATTTTTAGAATTTTAGATTTTCGATGTTTCAAAATTCCAAAAACTAGAACAACGTATTAAATCATATGAGTGAATGCGATCCCGATCTGCGAAATTGAAAGTAAATTAATGACTTATACCATCTTCATTGGGCCAATTCGGCATTCTCTTTATCGTTCCATTTAAAGAACTGAAAGCATGTAGGTTGCTATAGCTTTTTTCATTCCCGTGCGTCCTGATTTGGGACACAATTTATATAACGATGCACCTTTAAGTGTTTATTTTTGATTAATTAATGAATGGTAATTGCAAGGAAAATCTAAGATAATTTCCGGGTGTCTCTGCTAAAACAGTAGTACGAATTCGTTGTCATAGCGGTGTCAAAATCAACCACATTGTTGTGTCTCACACATTAAACTAATACTAGAGGTGGAGGTCGCCAGATAAATGTTTGGTGGCCGCCGGTCTAGCCCAGCGGCTACGGACTTACATACGTATGTCATGTTATTAGCACAGCAAAATTTATAAGGCTGGCTTGTCTTCCTACTCAGTTCTTGTGATCAGTGTGTTGGCATATGCATAACCGTAGTCCTGTATATTAGCCAACATGGCCTACTGAGGATGTCAATCGGGATCGCGATCACTCGGATGCTTTGACACATGGATTTTAAGTTTTTGGAACTTTAAAACATAAAAAATCTGAAATTACAAAAATCCAAAATCTCTAAAACTCACAACGATTTTGAATTTTTTATATCTTATATTTTTGGTCAAAATTCTAAAAGTCTAAAAATCCAAAATTTGGTCAAAAAATTAAAAATCTAAAACTCAAAAACGGTTTTAGATATTTGATATTTTAGATCTTTTGTTAAAATTTCAGTTATCTAAAATTCCAAAATGTTTTGGATCTTTGAATTGTTAAGTGTTACACTGACTAATAATTTTTGTCTAATGTATTTTTTTTTTTTTTTTTTTTTTTTTTTTTTTTTTTTTTTTTGTTTTTGTTTTTTTTTTTTTAATCCAATTTTATTTTTTTTTTTTTTTTTTTTTTTTTTTTTTTTTTTTTTTTTTTTTTTTTTTTTTTTTTTTTTTTTTTTTTTTTTTTTTTTTTTTTTTTTTTTTTTTTTTTTTATTTTTTTTTTTTTTTTTTTTTTTTTTTTTTTTTTATTTTTTTTTTTTTTTTTTTTTTTTTTTTTTTTTTTTTTTTTTTTTTTTTTTTTTTTTTTTTTTTTTTTTTTTTTTTTTTTTTTTTTTTTTTTTTTTTTTTTTATTTATTTTCTGTCATATCAAGTCAAGCAAGGGACCAATATTTATTCAAATTTTGACAAATTAACACTAGAGAAAACCAAAAGTTGTATTGTAATGGATTATATAATCTTGCCATAATGTATGTTGTAATTATTTCCAATGTGTAGCACAGATCTTTTAAAACAAATTGTTTCTTGCATTTAACAAGTATTTCAAATAGCCAATTCAATTCAATTCTTAAACATAATACGTTATAATGCTGAAGACGATCGTTGTTCATTAGACTTGATCGGTTGAGCTCTAATTTAAAATATATGTATATTTACTAAAGAGAAAATGTTATCATACAAGGCCAAATAATACACCTAAATGTATAATCAAATCCGTTTAAGAGTAACCACTTTAAAAGATGACTTTTTGAAGAATTTAGAATTTAAATGGTGTTATCAGTGCGAAATATTACATTAGTGCAAGATTGTTAGCTGGTACCGAAATACCATGTACTAGGTTTATGTATTCACACAGGGATTCCAATGGTCCACCAGCAGTGTCAACGACCAAGTGAATATAATATTATAAACATAATACCAAAGTTATAATTGCTAATGGTTAAGACGATCGTTTCTGTCAATTAGTCTTCATCATTTGAGCTCCAATTTAAAATATATGTATATTTTCTAAAGAAAAAGTGGTATCGTACAAGGCCAAATAATACACCTGAACGTAAAGCCAAATCTGTCCAAGGGTAACCACTGTAATAAGATGACTATCTTAGCTATTGAAGAATGTAGAATTTAAATGGTATTATCAGTGCAAAATATTACTTTACTATAAGATTATCAGCTTGTACCGAAATACTATGCACTAGGGTTATGTATACCCTCGGGGACTCAAACGGCCCACTAGCAGTGGCAACAAAACATACTTTAGGTGCGGGCGGATCCGAAGAACTTGTAAAATAATTAATTTTCGTGGACTTAGTTTTAAGCAAAATGATTAAAAGTGCATTAGCTGTGTTTTTTCTTCAAATCCACCCTTTATACTACTTAAATCGACATACAATAACAGAAAGGAGATATACACAGGCATAAATATTTGACATTCCTATATATTTTATGAATATTGCTTGAGAAACCGAGATTTGGTACTTTTTCAATTGCAATTGATTAACTCAATCTTACCACTTGTATCTGAAATCAACACTTGACCTGACCGTATTTTTCACAAAATATATAGAAATATATGTTTTTTATGCCTGTGCACAGGTCTTATTTGTTATTTTACATCAAGTACAAATAGCAAAAGTAGAAAAAATCAAAATAGTTTTTTTTTGGTAAACACAGCTATTGCCCCATCCATAATATCATACCATGTTTTAACATTTTATCATCTATATTTCATAATAATAGACAAAGGGGACTTTTCATCCTTAACATGTATTCAATAAATCTGAAAGAGATTATATATTCCTAGTTCTTAGCCTGGAAAATACAAAGTTATTAACTTTCTCACAAAATAAAAATCAATGTTATGTTGTAGCAGTATCGACGAAAAATTGAAACCCCGTGTTATAGAGAAGTCGTACAAAAGCCTGTATTTCACAAAAATATCGATGTCAAAAAGTAATCCGTTATTTTGCGGTTGAACAAAAAACCAAAAATTAGAGCAAAACATCCAGAGAGCGGTTTTTGTGGTTGGTTATAATATGTATTAATATAAAGTAGAGAATATAACAAAACAAAAATAAACTCTAAGGAATGCGCAACAAAAATCTTCTTATCTTAAAGGGGCATTAGCTGTGTGTTTTCTGAAATTTTGTTTCCTTTTTTACTACTTAGATTGATATAACGAAAAAAAATATACACACGCATAAAAAAATCTTAAATTTCTATATATTTTGTACAATTTGCTTGAGAAACCCAGGTTTGGCACTTTTCAATTGCAATTGATTAAGTCAACCTTACTATTTGTATGTGAATACCACACCACACCACGCAAATTTTAAATATTGATGAACATGTAAATGATAAAAGTAATGATTTGTTTTCTATTCATTTATATCCAAAAGTTATACATAACACCATAGTGTCATATATATATATATATATATATATATATATATATATATATATATATATATATATATATATATATATATATATATATATATATATATATATATATATATATATATATATATATATATATATAGTATTTCATGTTTGACATGAAAAACTTTTCAATGACACTTATGATTTTCCTGTAAAACTACCGGACGCCATCAGGAAGTTTCGTACCTAAAACAAATCGTATACACAGGGTACAATTTGTCTTTCAGTGGGGAGATTTTGTATTGGGTACGAAACGTTTTGGTCACGGAACCGTTGATGCCGTCCGGAACTGTTTGTGCACAGGTGAAATATGTAGGAAAGCAGCTATCGTGGGAAGGTCTATTATTTACAATTGTATACCATTAATATACAAACAAGTCCAGTTGCAGAAATTTTTTTGAATGTTTTTACCTTAAAATCATGAAAAGTTAGCTGAGCTTGAGGAACTTTTGTGGGCCCTGATATCGGAAGTACATTATACAGCACGTGCTAACAAGTATTGAACATTGCGTCAATGAGAATATACTCAGTGCTTGGAGATGCTACATATGGATTGAGAAAACTTGTAAACAGCAAAGCGAAAGTACGATTAAAATATGGTTCTAACAAACGGGGTTTCCAATCGATGACTCCATATTTGAACAAATCGAATATTTAACATGGAAACGATGAATGAAATGATAAACTGTAGAAATGGCAAAATGTGTGTGTGTGTGTGTGAGTGTGTGTGTGTGTGTGAGTGTGTGTGTGTGTGTGTGTGTGTGTGTGTGTGTGTGTGTGTGTGTGTGTGTGTGTGTGTGTTTATTCATGGTAGATTTACCATCATGTACATTTAGGGGCTCTAATTGTTCATTGCGTTATGCAGATTGACACATGTGACATACTCCTACATTATAGTCACAATTGGTACAGACGACTCAACACCCGCTATTGTATACATAACTTTTAGTGAATAAGTTATACATGACTTAAAAATGATTTTTTTTTTAAATAATTTATTTTTCTTTAATTATAAAAAAATCTTTTTTTTTTCTGTTGTTGGCGTTTTTGATTAGGATGTTTTGATAGCATTTCAAATATTCAAAAAATCTTTTGGATTCTGGTATGCCCTTCCTAATATTTTGTTGATTAGTATATAGCATTTTTGAAAAATTATCAATACCAAAAATATCTACAATAGTAATGTCACTGGGTGTCAGTATTGACATTTTTATTTGCAATTCCGCATTCATCCAATCTTTTAAACTCAAGAAAAAGTCAAATTGAAAATCTGTAATCATAGAATCATATGCGAGATTGCTTCTTTTGCCTAATCACAAAAGTACACGTATATAGATATGATTCAATATATGTATATCTCATTCAAAGAGATATAAGCTTTTTTTAACAAAATTTCTTTTCCTTATTTACTTCTAAGACTGATATACGATAACAGAAAGGAGATATACACAGGCATAAAAATTCTTAAATTCCTATTTATTTTGTGAAAATTCCTTGGGAAACCCAGGTTTGGCATTTTTTTTACTTGCAATTGATTAACTCAACCTTACTATTTGTATATGAATACCACAATGGACATGACCTTATTTTCACAAAATATATCGGAGTATAATTTTTTTTATGCCTGTGTATAGCTCTTATTTGTTATTGTACAACAGGTACAAGTAGTAAAAGTAAAAAAAAAAAAAAAAATTCTTTTAATAAACATAGCTAATGCCCCTTTATTCAAAGAATGATTTTGTTGCTAATATACAGTACGGGGTTTTTCAAAAGATAATTAGCCGTATCAGTAATTCACACACGTTTTGCACACATATTGATTTTACTTTACTTTAAAATTGTAACCATTAAAGTTAGTTCAAATTTTACACATAAAGACCACACTACTAAACACTGTTTTATTCAAACTGTATTTTACTTGTGTATGTATAGAATTTTCAGATTAAAAAAAAAAAAACATCGCTGATCCATGATTAAGCTAATAACTTTTTGAATACTTCGGTCCTGTTTATTCATCTATTTTTTTTTTCTCTAAAACGAAGTATCACATTTACAGCTTGTGATTAATACTTTGTGTTCGCGTAAACATATTTTTCCAGCAATAGCTTGATAATTTCCGTTGACATAAAACAGTACAGCTGAAATGCTGAAATTCGACATTTTTTTTATGGCTTATACATATCTGCATATACATAAATCTCAGATACCAAAATATAAGTATTCAGGATGTCCAGAATAAATGTAAAAATCTGGTGAAAATTGGACAAACACGGACCTCTGGAAATCTAGAGGTGGGATCGGGTGCCATGGAGGAGTAAAAATCCCGTGTTGACTGGTCACACCCGCCGTGAGTCTACCCTCAAATTCAAATGAAATAGATGAGGAAGAAATCCTCGTAATAATTGGTACATACGACTTAACAACCGCTATCGAACAGTTAACTCCATTTCATTTAGTGGAACAGAGTAATCGGAAACAAGGCTATTATACCGACCGTAAAATTTGCGATAGTTTATATCAAACGCGATCTTTGATAACCCTGTGCCAATAACTTGTCAGTAAGTGGTTAACTTTGTATATGAAATGTACAGATATCGGATCATTTTTTAGATATAAACACCAGCGGGTCATTCTTTACAAATTTTGCAGAAACTATCATCATTTGAAGTCGCATAAAGTTGGTGAATGACGAGGGACTAGTATCCATAAACCGTAAGGGCTCCAAAAGGACGAAAATGACAAAAAATGATAATCTTTTAAATCGTCTTCTTATTATGCAAAGATAAGCATATTCTTACATTTCACTCATTTTACCGTTAAGGCCTGTTGTTAAAACAATGCCATGAACTTTATTTTCAGTAAGTACAAAATAAATGTAGAAACATTTAAAAAAAACAGATGCAAAACTATTATTGATAGAAAATAGAATTTTATGAAATTCTTTGACTTTTATTTATTTCGGAAGTGTTTTCGCCACATTTAACAATTTTTTAGTTATATGGTGGTGGCCAGTTTCTAATGGTTGAGGAGAAAACACGGTTACAATGTACCCAGTAAGAGACCTACGGCCTTCCACAAATAAACTGGCAAACTCTCTCAGAATAATCAGCTTAGGTTCAAGTGGGGCAAAAATCTTAGCTGACCAGAAATGAGAACTTCATGGCCCAAAGCGCTATGTTCTAACCAGTCGGCCATGGAGGTCCCATATTCTTTGACAGAACAGTTTAAAGTCTTGTGCTTCTGTTGATATGTCGCATGCCAAGATTTAATGGGCAGATCATTCATATATCCGTTAAGTAAGTATCAATTTACAGTAGTTATAGATTGATAATAAACTCGAAATTTTTTCTTTGGATAAAAGTCGACAAATTTTATGATATGACATCAAAATGTCACTCTCTAAATGTGTTACGGTTAATTATAGTCTTGACTTTAGGCTTCAATCTCCCTGAAGTCGCGACAAGTTTTTATCTTTCAAAATTGCGTTGGTGCAACTAAAAATATAAATCACGAAATGACAAGTCTCCGGTTTTACGTGATCAAGCATTTCGTTTATTTCGTTGACGTAGTTTACAATGCTCTTACATAGGAAAAATTTGTTGCAGGTCAACAATCTAAAGAGTCAGGTTGGTACGACTATATTTCATCCGAGGTTGATAATGAAAGATGACAATAAATACACAATTTCAAGTAGAATAAAATTCTGATAGCATTAATAAAATGTCAATTTCCTGCTTCTAATATCAAAGAGACAAAACGTTGTATAGTCACGATAGGCCTGTTAAAACTAGAGATTGTCAGTATCAATGCTAAATGTAAACCGTCCTATCAAATATATTTATAATGTATACACGGTTCTGTGATTTACAACGATTGCTAGTATTACATTATTCTGTTTGTATCAGCGAAAGTATGACCTTCTGTTTGCAAATAGACCTGCAATAGAAAAAACGTAATCCCCGAAAATAAATCAACCTTTACATGATTGACAAATATTTATTTATTATGTCTAAACACAATTGGATTTGACAAAAGTTATCTCAACTAGGTTGTCATCTCCCAAAAATACATGTAAACCAAAATGTCAAGTACACAACAGGAAATAAAGAGAGACATTATGTTCCATATTGCATGTGTATCAATAATTAATGAAATACATTGAATTTACATATGTGGCAATAAGTAAAAAATAATTACATATGTATTATGTATTATAATTAGAATAATTATTTACATGTATTATACATTGTATATCAATGGTTAAAGAAATGATTGTTTTAGGAAATTTATAATGAGTGCTACAGAGAGGGATAGGTAGTTGGTTTATGTGAAATAGAATGTTTGGGGATGGGATGTAGTGTATTGGTCACGAGGAATAGGGTAGAGGCATGCGCACTTGGGTTGGGTGACTGATGTACAAACGGAACTAATTCCGATTTGGGCAACATACGGGTCTTCGGAATATGTTGATCTATTTACAAGTTTTCAAAACTTCTACAAATTACCCAGATTTTACAGTTATTTGTGTAAAGTCAAAAACAGCACATCACAGCATAAAAATCGAACAAACATACAGTTATGAAATAATATCAATTACAATAATGGTTGGATATATATATATATATATATATATATATATATATATATATATATATATATATATATATATATATATATATATATATATATATATATATATATATATATATGTATATATATATATATATATATATATAAATAAATATGTATGTATAAACAACGCAATCTTTGTTTGGAAACAAATTATTTGACTGAACAAACAACATCAATCGATTATATGATATATAGATATATAGATAGATAGATAGATAGATAGATAGATAGATAGATAGATAGATAGAGATAGACAGACAGACATATTTTTCAGTTAAAAATTCAAACTACTGAGATAAATGTAAAACAGAATTTGATTGACTCTGTCTATTTTTGTTAGCAATCTAAAATGAACAGTTGTATAAATGGGACAAATGTAATAATTTACTTCTGTGCCTGTCATGTGATTAGCAAAAATCAATCCAATAGAATTCTAAAACAGGCATATTGTTGCGTAGCAGAACGTTTTCTGTGATCTTTTTTTTCGCCGCCATAATTAATAAATATCTGTGGTGATGGCACCGGATCCATATAGATAAATGAATTATAGGTTTTGTCTTAAATATATATATATTTTTTAATTTTGAATGATTTGTTTCATTGTTTTGAAAGAATCACTCTCCATATTATATCCGTAGACATTTGATGACGACAGAGCAAATCTTCAAGTATGATGATGGAAGTATTTGATATTTGTCTATCTTATAATAATTAATTTGATATAAAACAATAAGTTAACAAAATATGTTTGTTATTTTTAGATCGATATTGCTAGCAGCAAATCAGGCATGGCATGCTACAACTTGATAAGCATACCTAAGTCAAGGTCAAATCCCAGTTACTCAAACGATTGTCTCAAGATTTCTATGCAGTTAAAATGTATGGCAATACATTTTTTTATTTGTTTGGAACAAATTTAACATTGTATTTATAACATTTTATTTAAAATGGTTCATATTTATCTGTAGTAGACGCCGTTAAAATAAATCTGATTCTCCACCGGTAATGGATGTAGTTTTCATTATTATTAAATATTCGAAAATATGATAGATGCAGCGGAGAAACAGTAGCAGAATGAAATTGGATAAAATCAACTCTGACAGTGTGAACAGAATATCTTAACATCCATAAACGGACAGACCTTAATAATCTTATGCTTCTTTGCTTGCTTGTACTTACATATAATGCGTGTGTTCTATGCTTATACTTACACAAAATGCGTGTGTTCTATGCTTATAAATGCATGTAATACGTATGTTCTATGCTTATGCTTGCCATGTACCGTGTGAGTTCTTTGTATATTTTGTAACATTGTGCGTAAACTTTTTTTTTATATTTTTTCATATAATGCGTGAGTTATTCGATCAAATTTATATCATATACGTGATTTGCTTATATATGCATTTAATATGCAAGGTGTATGCTTAATTTACTTACATATAGTATATCAATCCCATACTTGTACTTATATCAGCAACAACAAAAAATATTATTTATAGTCCTATTTCATAGGTTAAAAATGAGAAATCGTATTTTTTTATTTATGTTTAACGTTTAATCAAGATTTGTTTCCCTTCATATGAAGATTGCATCAGCTAAAGGCGATAAACCACAGATTTTAACCTGTGCAATGGACCTACACCAATAAAATGATATTCTTGGTGTGTATGCTGTGGCACTGATTCTCGGTTTGAAGTCTCATCCAATAAACCAGCGATTTTTACTTCGTATGCCAAACGACTGGCGAAAAAACAGTTATGATCCCGTACCGGAAGTCGATTCCGGGACCCCCAGGACCGGAAGTCACCAAATCCACTCAGTACTCTAGCTCAACTAACTTTTCTTTTACAATTTAAGGCAAATACACACAAAATTTATTCTGTAACTGGACATGTTTGTATATTGATTGGATGCAATTGTAAATAATAATCAAAATTATTGTTCATTTAAAGAAATCTTTAGAAATATTAAAAAAAAAATTGTTTGAGAACGTAGTCAAATTTTGAGTACCGCACTTAACAGATTAATTCATTTTTACAGGTAAATCATATACGTGATGCAAAAATTTAAATATGAATGATGAAAAATATTATGTTTACTAGTCATTCAAACCCAAACGTTTTACAAAGGACTATATGGTCAAAGTAAGGAAATAAAAGTTTAGTTTGAGTTTGGAGTACATTTGGTGATTTTGGGCCCTGATTGCCAGACTTTCGGTGTATATCTAGAAATAACATTCATGTATTTTATGAAATAAATTAACATGATATTTACATACAAAATATTGTAAAAATATTTTAAAAAAAACAACCACAAACAAAACTGTTGTCATTCAAAGAAAACCTTCGTACATAAAGATATCCAGAAATTTAATATATTTTGTCTTATTTCTTACCCAAACAGTAA
The DNA here is from genome assembly GCA_030159075.1 of Atrina japonica. Taxonomy (NCBI): domain Eukaryota; kingdom Metazoa; phylum Mollusca; class Bivalvia; order Pterioida; family Pinnidae; genus Atrina; species Atrina japonica. The sequence continues at coordinate 1,742,924 of BROG01000067.1, read as the reverse complement.
ATAATTTAATTAATATATTGAATACGGAAACTGAATATAGAGGATACAGAGCTTTTGTTATCATATGATTGAAACCATTATCGTTGAATGATCTGTTCATATTGACAGAGATAGAGATATCTTCATTTAAATGATATAATCTGCTAAAATATACAACATTCAATATTGTAATTGATTTTATTATTTGTAGTTACAATTATGTTGAAGATTTTGAAGACGCAAACATGACTTCATAGAAACCATTCGTACGCTTGTTAAAGGTTCATGTTGACAGAATGTTATATGCTGGGTCAACATTTTTATTTCGATATGATTTATAACAATTTATTGCCCTCTAGGGGTTAAATTGGGGATGAAATCTTTGAAATGGATGCCTCAGTGATCGAATGGTTAGATAATTGCTCTTTAAAAATAATAAACAATGAGCCCCACTGGAACCTAATCTAATTTTATGAGAAATTTGGTCAGTTCTCTGGCTGAAGGTCGGTTACATTACAACCGGGTTCTTCTCCCCACCAGTAAAACATGGCCGCCATAACATAAATGAAAAATTGTTGAGTGTGGCATAAAACAACATTCAAACATACGTCAATCTTTAACACAATGCGATGATTGATTTTTGCCAGTAAATAGAAACAATTAAAATCATTCTTTATGGAAATTGGTGAAAGAACATCTTTAATTTTGTGTAATAAAAAAGTAAAGTTTAAAATTTTATCACAAGTGTCATTATTTTGATATACATTATAACAAAGATACAAATTTCTGTATTGTATTTTCAAAGCTAACATTAAATACAGAGAAAATTGTGGGTCGTGAATAGATTCCCGTATTGTTGTAATTTTTTTTTCATTTTCTGCTGTTTTTTTTTTTTAATCTAGCAGTCATTTTGTATTTGAATATACTGTATGTAATGAACGAGATAAATTCATTCAAAAATAATGTTTTGTTATTCTGTTCAAAGGGGAAACCTTTAAGGACGTGTTTCTATTTAATATCAAAAATTAATTATCATACCTAATATATTACAAATATATTATATAATCTTACAATCGTAAATCAACACATTCAGCACAGTAAATACATATTTCGTTCTCTCTGAGATTGATTTTCCAAAGAAAAAGAATTATATTATATGTCTTATGTTGTGCAACAATGTATGGTACAATTTTTGTTTTGTCTTGAAATAGTGAAATTTGACATGTACGGTCAAATCCCGAATTATTGCCACTCAGTTCATTGCCATTTCCGCAATAACGCCACATTTTGTCAAGAACGATTTTAATACTATGTAAAATTGTCTTTATAACGCCAAATTCGTTATCGCCATCCGCCACTCTGGCTTTTGGGAAACAAACTTCCATTTAAATATCTCGATATGCCATATCAGTTGATTGTCGTCAGCACAGAACAGAACTTTATTTCGAATTTGACCCGTTCATCGAACTAGAAAGGTTTTCATGGAACATTTGCGACGGGTGTGGCATGCCAGCAGGGAACGCTGACTCCTTCCAGACACCTGACCCTATCCTGTTTGGGATTCACAGTTGTTCTTCATGTTGAGACCATTTGCAGATCTAATTCGTCGTCTTCTAATGGACTTGAGTTTCGATTACCAAGTGGTACTTCTACATTTTTATTCCAAACTCAGATCATAGGACATGATAAATGAATGTAGCAAAATGAAAACAATCTCAGATGGCTTAAGGAAATCATGTACAACAGTGGAATTACCATAAAGATTTAAACGATTCATAATAAGCTAGATAGATTTGCACATTTTTTTTTAAATAGGGGTAGACTATTTGTATTGAATGGCTCACACAATTCAACAATGTAGCGGCTGATTGGTCGCTGGAATTCACCTGAGTTAACCCGGAAGCACTTGTGTGAACAGGTAATTTAAGAATGAAATTAACAGGATAATATGAATCGTTGTCCTGTTCATTAAATATATACCTACTGTACCAAAAACCGGTAACTCTTTTCCCCCAAGATGTGGGAATTCGATTCAACGCAAAACTTGATATACCGCCATAATTCTACAAAACAAAAGGTGGCGATATATTGAGAATTGACTGTATATACATTGTATATCAGGCGACTGGGATTTATCTAAGTATATTGAATTGACGAGGAAGTGATATTGTTAAGCTGGTGTCAATTGCAAATGATTAACAATAAGATCATTCCGCCGAGGTAACAAAATAACGCAACGCCTTGTCTATGAGTATAACGTAATTCTATTTCATTACACAAATGTACCAAAATAACGCCATACCTTGTCTATAACATACTTATAGATTATCCCACCAAAGTACCAAAAATAACACCCGACCTTGTTTTTTACGTGCGTCTATACTATCCTGCTAAAATACCAAAATAACACCCGACCTTGTTTATTACGTACATCTACATTATCCCGCCAAAGTACCAAAATAACACCCGACCTTGTCTGTTACATGCTTATTGACATGTTAATACTCGAAACCGTGAAAAGTAAATGAAATTCTACACACAGATTCATATTGCAAGCGACAATTGATTAAGAATATCAATAGTTTCTCTTTGCTATAGTAACTGTCGATGAAGATACTAGTAGAACAGCACAGCATTAATTAAAAACTTTTCCCAGTCTGTTTCCAATAATTGTACGCATTGTGGGGTTATATCGTTTGAAAGTGCACTTTCCTGTAGAAAGTGAAAATATCATCTTGCATAAACCTGACTTTGGTAATAATTAATAAGTTAAACATAAATACATCGAATCAAATATATGAGAGAGAGAGAGAGAGAGAGAGAGAGAGAGAGAGAGAGAGAGAGAGAGAGAGAGAGAGAGAGAGAGAGAGAGAGAGAGAGAGAGAGAGAGAGAGAGAGAGAGAGAGCGAGAGCGAGAGAGGTTGATTCCATAACGAGTGTTAGTTGATTATCATGCTTGTCTTACTCGAGTTAACTAATTTTCATAATCTGAAAAGTGCCGAGTGTCTATTCAAATTTTGAAAATTAACTAACGAGAGTTAGATAAACATGATAATCAACATACACGAGTTGTTGAATCTGTTTCTACCACAACCAATAATCATACCCATATTACATCATAGTCACTAATCATTAACATCTGTCCAGCTAGAATCTTTCCCTTCAGTTTTTCAATTTTTTGCCAGATTTTTAAAAATTTAAATATTACAGTACATTTTCAAATTTAAAGTAATCAAAAAGACATTTATGATGAAGCAGAATGACATTGAATGAAATAATTAAAGATCTTGGTATAACTTTTAAAATAGGTAAAGTTATGTTTTTTTTTCTATTTTCCTTTTATTTAGGTTATTTTGATTGATTTGATCTACATAGGAAGAAAATGAATATTGAAAAAAGAATCCATACTTGTTAAGTTTGCATTTTGATTTTTTTTTCTAGTATGTTGTATGCATCATGCTGGCAGGAAATTCGACACCATCTGATGTACATTATTTCTACGTAATACCACTTTATTCAATCACCATATGGTTACTTGTCCTGTAACTCAACTTAGAGAAATCAGCACTTAATCGGCCTTGCTTTTGTGTCCTTGTCAGCAGTGATAGATTGAATACTTCACTTTTCATCAGCTGAATGCTAAGTGCAATACCTGTATTGTCGAATGTACGAAAAGGACTTACTTATGTGCTGTTGAATTATTGTGTATGAGCGTATGGGATATATATATATATATATATATATATATATATATATATATATATATATATATATATATATATATATATATATATATATATATATATATACATACAAAGAGGCAGAACGAGATAGATGTTGAATAGATAAATAAAAAAAAGATAGATAGATAAATAGATAGATAGATAGATAGAAAGACAGACAGACAGACAGATAGATAAATAGATAAATAGATAGATAAATAGATAGATAGATAGATAGATAGATAGATAGATAGATAGATAGATAGATAGATAGATAGATAGATGGATAGATAGATAGATATATTATGTTTTGTTAACTTGATTAATTCTCGAAAGGATTAAAAGTCATTGTATGTTTCCGATTTATGTCTGGATTTTAGAATTACTGATAACAAAGTCACAATTGTAAAGAAACTCAATATATAATATAAGATGTCACTGATATTTAGTCCCGACCTTAAATATATAAAATGACCACTGTATTAAATGATACCATTTAGAGCTCCTGTCCTTCGGATGAGACTGTAAAAACCGAGGTCCTGTGTCACAGTAGGTGTCGGCACGTTAAAGAACCCTCACTGCTCAATGGCCGTAAGTGCCGAGCATAGGCCAAAATTTGAAGCTCTTCACCGGCAATTGGTGCCGTCTCCATATGAGTGAAAGATTCTTGAGTGGGACGTTAAACAACAATAAACAAACAACCATGTAGCTCCCTTTTTAATCATAAATAGTTTATACATGATATTGCTACCAGAAAGCTATATACATATTTTGATATCCCATACGATCGACTAAAATTTTATTTGAAATATCTGTTCTCTACCATATCAGTTTTTTTTACTTTTTCAAATCTTAAAGACTTATATAATGACGAAAATAAATATACTAAAATCAATTAAAGCGCTAGTAAATTCATAAACAGTTGAATTAAAGATAAATCGTTAAAGGAGTAAAATAAAATACAATTTTGAGATTATAACATGAAGAGTAACCTCTAAATCTTTACATTCAGTGTTTTAATTTCAGCGAGGGTAAATTGCTCGATCGATAAAAAACAACTAATCATATAGCTATTATACAGGATTACTAAGAAGATTTTCAATTTTGTAATTTTTCAACGAAATTATTTCAAGAAAGATCAATTTCCAAAAACACACTTACGATACAGATCATTGATATTCATAATGTCTCGATGTGAATGTCAAATATCACTGGCAATGTGACATAGAGAAAACAGAACCACAACATTCGTTGCTAGACTGTTACTAAGTGTATGAAAATGTCTAGCAATGTATTTTGTAAATGTCTGTCCCGTCTTTTGCTATTTATTTATTTATTTTACTTTGTTTTAGATATTATCATTAACACAAGGATATCGAAAACCGCGTTTGATGTCAACGTTCCGCAAATTTTACAGTCGGTATAATAGTCTTGTTGGCGATTACTCTGTTTCACTAAATGAAATGTTGAGTTGCCTGTTCGATAGCAGATGTTGAAACGTCTGTACCAATTGTGTCGTGGATTTGTTTCATTTGGATTTGACTTTGGACTTACGGCGTGTCGACAGGAAATGCTTACTCCTCCATGGCACCTGATCCCACCTCTTGATTTCCAGAGGTCCGTGTTTGTCCATTTTTACCGGATTTGTATATATATATTCTGGACATTCTGAAAATTAATACTTTGGTATAAATATATTTTTATAGACATACGCTAGAATTTGACGTTTAAACAGCTTTTCTGATTATTAAAATAGGAGTGATTTGATTCCATAGTTATAATAGAACCGTCATGCTCTCACGTTTTGATAAACTAGGGGTGTAACTAAAAGTGAGACCATGATATTTAATTATATGATTGACCGATGGGAGATGCTTACTCCTCCAAAGCACCTGATTCCATCTCTGAATATTCCAAATGAAGTCTTTATTTATTCACAGTTTTGTAAGCTGTTTAACGAATTTGACTTTGGAATTTATGTTCGTTTAACTAATTTGAAATCCATGACTCCATTTTATCAAGACAATCTAGATTATGTCCGTTCACATTTCTGATTTTCTGATTTTGGCACAATGGGAAATATACGTATTAAGACAAATAAACAAATGATTGAAAAAGATATCACCTTGAAATAAATTATTGACACAATTCAGAAACATGTAGTTAGCTATCTCTTGGTATCTCTAGACCAATTTTTACTCTTAACATCAGATCACATATATTATATAATATAATTTCAAAATTATCCGATCATAACAGCGTTTTACAATACTATTGAAAATATTTTGTATCATAGCAAAATTTTTTAAGATCTCGTCACTTCATCTCTTGTGGCTGGTGTTTCCAGGTAAAGCTTAAATGATAAAACGATTACACATAGACTTGTCATATGCGAAAGTTATTTCTTTGAAATAGGATGAAATTTATAAATACTTAATAATGACAACAGTAATAATAATAATAAATAAAAAAATGGCAATAATAATAATAATAATAATAATAATATTAATATTTATTATTATTATCATTATTTATTATTTTTATTATTATTATTATTATTATTATTATTATTATTATTATTATTATTATTATTATTATTATTATTATTATTATTATTATTATTATTATTATTATTATTATTATTATTATTATTATTATACTGAAAAATGATGATAATACTAATAATTTAAAAAAGAATGAAAAAAGAGGGCGAAAAAATTGAATGAAATAAGATGTCAAATTATCATCGTAAACATTAATAAAAACTTTGAATGTATTTTTAATTCGTTTAATCGACAATTGAAACCAACGTGTGTCTGATCACACAATGTGGTTTGTAATTTCTCGAAAAAAACTATCTAGTTACGTTTATAACTTTCTGTTTCATACATTTGTATCCATTGATTAAATCGCCATGATTATGTTACAAAACCTATGATTTCAGTTTACAAATGGCTAATTAATTGCCTTTTCTTGATAATGATGTTTTAATTAGGATCGATGCTCTTTGACATGCAGTAGAAAGTCATGAAAGTTTCTGAGTTATCCGTTGATAGATTTTCCTATCTAGCTTTTAGTGAATTTACGTCATGTGAATAATTCCGGAAGTCGTACATGTAAAGAGTACACGCAGGTGTTGCACATTCAATGGTTGATTTACAAGGTCACGACCTAACATATATTCGTCCAAAATGTGATTAAAATTAATTTTGTTTATTTCGCAGGTGTTTATTGCCATTTTTCATTTCTTTAATACTGGTGGTGTTGTTGATGTTAGTCTAAGAGAAAATATAGTTACGAAATATCCGAAAAATAACAACCGTCCATTCTTCTTTTTCTTTTCCTGCGTCTTCTCCTTCTTTTCATCATTAATAATAATAATAATAATAATAATAATAATAATAATAATAATAATATTAAATATTAATTAATATTATTATTATTATTATTATTATTATTATTTTTATTATTATTATTATTATCTTGTTGTTGTTGTTATATTCTAAACATTTGGAATTTCACCCACGTTGTTACTATTTCATTAACATTTTATAGCATATTTACACCATAACAGTATCTAAGAAACATAATTTTATTCTATCTAAAAGATGTTACACAAGATATAAGAAAACCTCAGATTTTACTTAGTCGAGTTAAGAGTCCATTGGTAAGTCGTAGAACATGAAGAGGTAGTGTCATTATTATCTGTTAACGATTCGCCTCCGGAATTATGCGACATAAAACCTGCGTATGTAATAAATAAAATGCAGCGTATAGTCAATTGTGTATGAAGTCACTTATGTATTATGTTTTGTATGTAATCTGGTTGACCGGTCAACAACACAGTTGTTATGAATGCTAAAGTGTAATGCACCTTCGCCGCCACAAGGAGATCTAACAAAATATGCGTTGTCTCTCTTCCAGCGATTACATCGATCGCACGCCTGTACAGTAACGGTGAAATCGTATAAGTTATCAGACAAACGTCGGGGGAATCACTTTCTCTATCAGTATAAACAGTTTAATTAATTGTCAAATAACGATTTTCAAAGTATATGTTCTCTTAAGCCCTAGGTGAAAGAGAGGGCACTATGCGATACTGCCAACTTGTATGTCAGCTTTATAGAACGATGTATTTACGTTATATAAACGTATGTTTGAAGTAGTCTCGTCTCGTGCGTCGGCAGATATATCTGAAATACAGTAATTTTGAACTGTTTATTTATTTTATAAACAATGCTACCTGGTAATCATGAATTATTTCATTTTCAATTAATTTTGTTTCTGTTTGTAGATCGTGAATGTTTCAAAATTTTCGTTAATGCATTGATTGCCAAAAAAGTTCCATATATTCTTATCTAGTTCTAACGTTTTATTGCTAACTTACTCACCCCAAAAGACACATTATGACTTGTCTAAGTCATTGATTTAAAGAATAGTTCATTGTTTCTCAGGGGTTGATAAGTTAAATGACAGAGTTCACGATCTGAAGAGACAGCTGCAATTCCTTTAATGTATATAAAGACTTGATATTTGGATGATAGTTTAGGATTTAACAATGATATATATACTTACGATATTCAAAGCATTTCCGTATTTGCAATAACCTTACTGAATATATATATATATATATATATATATATATATATATATATATATATATATATATATATATATATATATATATATATATATATATATATATATATATATATATATGTGTGTGTGTGTGTGTGTGTGTGTGTGTGTATGTGTGTGTGTGTTCTGGCACGTGAGAACAATAACGGTAATTAATTTTCATTATTAATTTCAGTAGCTGTAACCTCTTTGGTTATTCAAGTTTTTCATTTTTATAGATAAGAGTATAAATATAAGAGTGGAGCAAATGACCGTACCATCACCTCTCAAAGTAAATAACGAGAAAATGGCATCTTTCCAAATCAAATAAACTGGTGTGAGGTTGTAGGCAAACCTCTCATCGGATGTAGGTGTTCAACAATACATTCCGGAATTCTGTATGATCATGAGCAAAATACTAGTAACAAATCCGGAAACAAATTTAACACATGCCACATACAAACTCTTTTTCTCTGTTGGTTCGAAGGAGTATAAAATGGTATTTTGTAATGAACAAAGGAAAATGTGATCTGTTACAAAAAATATGTTGCGAAACTGCACGCTGTTCCTCGTTGCTGTTGCATGTTAAATACTCGATCAATGCTACTACAAAGAATTTTATTTTTATATCTACAGAGCCTACGCATGCGCTGTTATAGATCATACATCAGATTTATTTTCGGAAACATAGCACAGATGACGATATAACATTTAACGAACAGACGCACTGAACGAATGTAAAAACCTGAAAGGAAATTTTAAAGTTTTGCTCTCCTAGACCAATTTGTTATTTAATTAAGATATATTCAAGGCATGATCAAAATTAGCAACAGTCGGAGAACGGAACAAATATTATAACTGTTGCAGTCATGATATATTGCTTGTTGAAAATTTCAGCATTAGCGCTCTGACTTCCTAGCATGTTATTATTTCAAATTTACAACGTAACTCTGTAATTATTTACGTGCCTGAGTTGTCTCACGAGTTCATTAATCGGATATTTAGATTGTAATTGATGATGTATCTTCACTCTAGACGACCATTTCTAATATTGCTAGACTTGCAGTACATCAGTGGCTGTAAGCTTTGTTACAAAATCTCTTTGAAATGAGAGTTATGACGTAAGAGTTACTAAGTTAAGGATAAAAAGGTACAAGATAAAAAGTAAGAGATAAAACAGCTGATGTATTGTGTAAACTATACTTATTTGGACATTGGATGTTATTTATATAACAAATGAATATATAAAAATATCAGAATCCAAAGCATAAATCTTGAAGATGCCCAGGGTACATATTCAAATCTGGTGAATATTGGACAAACACGGACTTCTGGAAATCTCGAGATAGGATCAGGTGACTTGGAGGAGTGAGCATCCCCTGTTGGTCGGTCACATCCGCCGTAAGTCCACAGTCAAATTCAACAGTAGCATATGCTTACGCATACATATGTATTTAAGTGTGTGTGTGTGTGTGTTAAGAATTTGTTTACTATCTGCTATAAACACAACGACAAGCTAATTTCTTGAGTTTATATGATCGTTTTAAAGACAAACTTGTTAAAAATCGATGAATCAACAACGTTTGTCAATTTGTGAATTTAATATTTTATAGAAACGTTTAGATGAGTAGAAAGTATTAAAATGCAACAAATATACAGGCTTAGTCGTAGAAGACCTATCATGGTTGCATGATTTAATAAGTGGAGCAGCACAAGGAATGTCCATGGTAAATTGGAGTCTATCTATCTATCTATCTATCTATCTATCTATCTATCTATCTATCTATCTATCTATCTATCTATCCATCCATCCATCCATCCATCCATCCATCCATCCATCCATCCATCTATCTATCTATCTATCTATCTATCTATCTATCTATCTATCTATCTATCTATCTATCTATTTATCTATCTATCTATCTATCTATCTATCTATCTATCTATCTATCTATCTATCTATCTATCTATCCATCCATCCATCCATCCATCCATCCATCCATCCATCCATCCATCCATCCATCTATCTATCTATCTATCTATCTATCTATCTATCTATCTATCTATCTATCTATCTATCTATCTATCTATTATTATTATTATTATTATTATTATTATTATTATTATTATTATTATTATTATTATTATTATTATCGTTGTTGTTGCTGTTATTATTATTATTATTATTATTATTATTATTATTATTATTATTATAGTTATTATTAGTAGTAGTAATATTATTACTATTATTATTACTTTTATTATTATTATCATCATCATCGTCATCATCATCACCATCATCATCATCATCATCATCATCATCATTAAATTTATTATTACCTTCTTTTCTTTTTGATATTGTTATTATAATTGTTACAGTAACGACAGAAGTAGTATAAATAGTCTGTAAACATAGACACAAGTTCATTGTCTGTCACTGGTAGGTATATATTTACAACGCACGTGTCACATATCGTTTATCGCCGGTGTGAACATCTGTCAGATGCTGACAATATTTATGTGTTTAAATGCGTCCATGAATATATAAAATCTAGACCAGAATTATGTGTTATCCTTTTTATTCTGAATTTAATGACCTTCAAACCTTTGGTATTTATTTCATTCTCTCTCTCCCCATCTCTCTCTCTTTATTATTATTATTATTATTATTATTATTATTATTAATTAATTAATTAATTAAGTAATTAATATATATATATATATATATATATATATATATATATATATATATATATACATATATATATATATATATATATATATATATATATATATATATATATATATATATATATATATATATATATATATATATATATATATATATATATATGTTTACCTGGAAAGCTTCATCAATATTACAAAAGCTAATTACGTTATTTCCCACTTAAATTATATATTTCTAATGTTTCATACTATCATGCTTAATTCATTATAACTTGTGTCATGCTACATAACTTACAGTTTTGCTAGAATATAGATTAGCTTTATTTCATCAATTTTAGTTCATTCCTTATGTGAGAGTAATATGATGGTTTCTTCTTTAAATATCGATCAATCAATCAATCAATCAAATAATCAAATAATTTATCAATCAAATCCAAATCGCCCCCAAGACAGAAGTAAAAACAGCTTGTTATAGTTGAAAAATAATTGATATGGGATAGACTCACTTCAGATAACAATGTAGATCAGGAGCAAATAATAAACTTTCAAGTAGAATTCGATATCAAGATGTGTTTGAACGTATGTCCAAAGGAAAACAATTTATATCGGACTCGCCGTCCTCAAATGGCATGGAGATCATCTTTTATTTCAAGTTGAAAAAAAAAACAAAAAAAAAAAACGATAAACTCTCAACGTTATGATATATCTTCACCCAATGAAATTTCAAGCACAGAATAAAAAGATTGATAATTGTCCTTTACAAAAATATGATAATTTTTTTAAAGAGTTCTTGATAGTGTTCAGAAAATATTAATTCTATGACATTGTGCAACTTGAATAGAGACTACGACACCAGCACAATCATTGCTACAGGCTTAATAAAATCACACACGCACACACACACACACACACACACACACACACACACACACACACACACACACACACACACACATTTAAACTCCCATTCATGTAAACAATATACAATTATTCTGATTTCCAATAAATTTCTCTCACGACCGACATATGCATTTAATTAAAAGTTTTGCAACATATCAAAGTTACACACTATAGTGTTATTTTGTTTTTAACGATTTTTGATTGGAATCAATACATAAACAGGTGTATTATAATTGCGAGTTCTAGATATGTGGAACAGGCAGGATGAGTAAAATGTGTCTGAGATATGATTTTAATTACTAATCCGAATACACCCAATGCATAACAGTACCCTTACACATTTCACAAAAGGCATAATTCGATAAAGCTTTCCAAAACAAGATCTATTATAGCCTGTTATCACACGGACTGCACGCGTCCTTCAATACGTGCTGCCATTAGCGAATCTTACTGTTTGACAGATGACGACGATATAGATAAGCAGCTATATGTAGCCGGAAGACAGGATCAGTAAAATGCATCCGTCTTTCTGATCAGCTGTTTCGATAGGAAACACGGAATATGTACTAAATATCCGGAATATTTTAGGTATACGTAAAATCTTATTTTCAAGAGGCACGAAAGAAATTCCACAAAGTGATATAGGTTTTGAAGACACAGTATATATGAAAAATGGATCTTCAAAATTATGATCATAGCTAGATTCGGATTTGAATATCTGGACACAAGTTAGTGTGAGTTCTTATGAACTGTCGATGTTGATATTTCACGTTTGAAAACTATGCATGATTCAAAGGACTTCTTTTATGTGACATTGTTGGAGAATATGAAATGAAACAATATATATTTCAAATTAATTAAGGACATTAAGGATGGGAATTATATATACATATATATATCATGCTTGTTTCCAAATCAAAAAGAGTAATTTTCATATTAACAAATAAAAGCGTTCGATTCACAATTTTTTGGAGAAAACATGCATTTAATAACGCTCACGATATATTTATATATATTTTCTACATTTAGCTTTTCTTTAAAAATGAAATTTGAAACATTTCCTTCTTTGATATAACATTACAAGATCTTCGATGCATTTTCCATTTAAAACGAAAGAGAAAGTAATATGTGGCTATCGTTTACTTCGCGATTATCAAATCTTATGTGGAAACAATATTTAGTAAACTATGTAACACGTCAATGTTTCTATATATTTCCTACAAATCAAAATGAGACTGCACTACAGCGTGTTTCTATAATGACCGACTTTTCTAATTAGTTTTAGCTTCCACACTTTGGAACACACGGAAATTGAATCTCGAGCATAGAGTGTTTATCAATGCTGCAAATGAGAAGATGCTTCTTGATGTTTCAGAAACATTGGAGCCTCATGAAAAAGGCTTAGATGATGAAAACGAAAATCAATACTGTGCGTTATAGAATGATTTTATTACTCCACATACCGCTATTATTAGGAAATAAAAGAACACTGCACATGAGGTCAAGGCAGTGCTTCAGTAGATTTTCAAAGGTTGATTTGCTCTTTGCTATTTTTAGTAACTAAACCTCATATGAAATAAACATGCATATGCACGTATGCAGGTACACATACATAGGGCAGATTCACACAAATACACACACACATACACACACACACACACACACACACACACACACACACACACACACACACACACACACACACACACACACACACACGCACGCACGCGCGCACGGTGTGCGCATCAGTGAAAGCATTTATGTAAAAGCCGGGAATGAAAAGTATATATTTAGTTATATTGCTGTCGTTGTTGCTCTGTTGTTGTTTATCGTCCAACTCAAGAATCTTTCACTCATATGGAGATGTCACCAAATGCCTGTGAAGGGCTTCAAGTTTTGGCCTATGCTCGACACTTACGGCCATTGAGCAGTGAGGGTTATTTAACGTACGACACCTACTGTGACAAGGGACCTCATTTTTTACTGTCTCATCCGAAGGACAGGAAAAGCCAGTCTTCTCCACCGAGGCTCGAACCCGCAACCTTCCGGTTGCCAATCGAGCACTCTACCACGGAGCCATAGTTATATTGCTGATTAAACAGTAATATTCGTTTCGAAAAGGAAAATAGATTAATATTATATTCTGGTGCATTTTATTCGGCTTAATGCATTTCCATTACATAGACATAAAATAGTGTAACAATTCATTTATTAATAGTATCTTTATTTATTATACTTTGAACAAGGACAAAATTATATCAATTTATAATTATATCAATTTCCAAACGGCTTTTGTTACAGAGACAGCGACACGGAGAGACAGACAGACAGAAAGAAACAGACAGACAAACAGACATACAAAGACAGAAACACAGTAAGAAACATAAACGACAGACAGACAGAAGGGTGAGTGATAGGAATTATACATTACAGTAGCATCTACAGTGATAAATTATTGAAATGCATAAACGCATTAATGAAATACAATAGAAATTCTTACCTAAAAATCAATAGAAGATTACAGATCTGCAAAAAGCGCAAAATATCCGAATTTGGAAAATTTTGTATTCAATGGACAAATATATATTTATACCGATATTATTTACAAGGTAATACCAGAAACTGTAATATCTAATAAACAAAGTACCAACAGGAGATACCACTACAGCAACTATCATTTATTTTAGGAGAAAACAGTTTATGCACGTTCACTATACTCTCTCTCTCTCTCTCTCTCTCTCTCTATCTCTCTCTCTCTCTCTCTCTCTCTCTCTCTCTCTCTCTCTCTCTCTCTCTCTCTCTCTCTCTCTCTCTCTCTCTCTCTCTCTCTCTCTCTCTCTCTCTCTCTCTCTCTCTCTCTCTCTCTCTCTCTCATATGATCTGTGTGTTATGCAGCTTCATTACAGATTACATTAATATTTTATATGTAACACGTATAATAAAGCCTAGCGGCGATTTGATTGGCTAATTTGCAGCAAACTAAACTACTTTTATTCACTACGTATGCAGACGTCATTCATCGGAAGGATGGCGATGACGTCAGATTACGTAGAGTTACGTTCCATCTCCATTGGAGATACTAGTACCGGACAAACGTTATCGGTTATCACGTGGTACATAAATTAGTTCCATTTCAACATCTGATAAAGTATGCTTAGATATAAAAAATAATTTAAAATGTAGGCTATAAATGTGTGTATTCAAATATAAGCAATATTTACAATATGTTTTGTGCACTTCTATTTTACCTATATGGAACAATTTGCTCAACTCGACAGAAAGGAGAATATAGATTTTCATCCCCTTTAATCAGAAAGTGTCGTTTATATTGCATAAATTTGATCATATGATAAAACGAATCTGTCACGAGTTTCTATTCATACCACATTTATGATACTCGCTATTAATTTTCCATTTTTGCTCGCCAGAGGCTCGCGAAATGGAAAATTAATTCATAAATGTGATATGAATGGAAACTCGTGACATATAATATATATATATATATATATATATATATATATATATATATATATATATATATATATATATATATATATATATATATATAAAGACATTATTGATATTTAATTTATAATATATACGTACAAATGATTTTTGGATGGGATACATACAGAATAAACAAAACGGGTGCCAGCACCCTCCACTTATAAAGTAATTCATCATTTTGATAAGAAGTCAAATGAAGACAATTTTGCAAATAAAAAGTATTTGTACAAATACATTCCTATCCCTTCATGACCCACACTTGCTGTACTAGAATTTTAATATTTACTATCTGTGTGAAAGCTATGCCAAACAAGTTCAATGGGCTCTGATAGAATTGGACGTGCATTTCAGTGAACGTACAAGCAGCTGAAATATAAATCTGATTAATAACCTGAGCTCTCTAAAATATTGAATAATATTGCCTTGGTGAGAGAGAAACATAAATCACAATAAAAATGTAAAAATAAATTAGAGGATAAATTCTTACACATCGGTGAAGTGCGTTATGGCCATATCTAACGAAATCTATAAACATTTTTAAAAGTCATTGACCTTGCGTTATTTTCCCCTATTATTTTCTTGACTTAAAACGTACTACTCTAGTGAAGGTATATAGCTTCATGAATCATGCATGTGGTTTCAAAGGAATTCAGCATTGACATTTAACAGCGTGAGCTCTGGGTTTTAAGCATCGTGAAAACAAGGATTTAAATAAAACGTATGTTCCGTACGTCAGTTTCTGTGTTTGAGATGCTTCTGGGTTCGGACACAAACCTAGGGTGATATATTCCTTATGTCAGTTTCTGTGTTTGAGATGCTTCTGGTTTCAGACCCAAACCTATGGTGATTTCTTCCTTACGTCAGTTTCTGTGTTTGAGATGCTTCTGGGTTCGGACCCAAATGTAGGATAATTTTTTCCTTACGTCATTTAATGTGTTTGATATGCTTTGGGGTTCGGACCCAAACCGATGGTGAATTTTTCCTGAAGTCAGTTTTTGTGGCGAATTATTAGTGTGATTTTCCCCTTACGTCAGTTTTTGTGTTTGAGGTTCTACTGGTTTCGGACTTAAACCTAGGGTGATTTTCCCTTACTTCAGTTTCTGTGTTTGAGATTCTATTGGGTAAGGACCGAAACCTAGGGTGATTTTTTTCCTTACCTCATTTTCTGTGTTTGAGACGTTACTAGATTCGAAACAAGACATAGGGTGTTTTTTCCTCCGACGTTAGTGTCGGTGTTAATGACTGAGTTCGGACCCAGGCCTAGATTTGTAGTAGGTTCCCATCATGTCCTGGGAGTATTGTTTGAACTTTTACTGGTGTCAAAAAATTCCTCAGTTCAGAACTAGACTGCGGATGATTTTCCTTTCCGTCAGTCTATTTTTGAGATAGGAAAAGATGATTTTAGTCCACGTTAGTCGTTGTGTTTCAATTGATGCTGGACCCAGAAGAGAACTTCGGGTGGCTTCCTCCTACATCAGTCTCTCCATTGTTAATTGTTCATGGTTCCAGATCAAGACGTCGGGTGACCCCCCCTCCCGCAAAACGCCAATCTCTCTGTTTTGGTTTTTTTTTTTTGGTGTTGGGTTCAGAACAAGACTTCGGGTGACTTCCCCCTAAGTCAGCCTCTCTGTTTTTAACTTGTTACTTCCTCAGGTGATTTTCCTCTACCTCAGTTTCTGTATTTAAACTGCTACTGTGATCGGAACAAAACCTTGGGTGATTTTTTCATCATGAATGATTTGTATGAAATTGTTTATAATGGATGTCTTAAGCCTCTGTCGATTTGATTTTCGACGTGGGTTCAATAGAATGTTCATTACACAATCTTCACATTCCCTCGCACAGGCGGACAAACAGGACTTGAGAATCAAATGACAATGGCTTTATAAAGTATTTAAATTGCAAATATGTCATACCTAGATCGGGAAATAAATGTTCCAAAAATTCCATTTTGTTTGCTTTACATACATGCATAATCTTGTATGAATAATTCCATAAAATATCAGAGTTTGCATATTCTATTGAAAATTATAAGCTCATCCCTACCGTTTTATGTCTCTTTTATAGTCCTCTAAATAAGAATCGTAAATGCAAGCGATTAGATTATCAAAGGGAATATTTAATTTGTTTAATATCAAATGTATAAAATTGTCAAGTTTACGTACGCATTCCGTTATGCAATAAAATGCTATTCATAAAAAAAGAATTAATAACACATTATTCATCAAACAAAACGTTATGATAATCAATACGCGGATATCAGACAAAAAGTTTTTAATGCAACAGTATGTTAAATGTAAAGCAACACACCATACATTTAAAGGGGCATGCGCAGTGTTTTCCAAAAAAAAATAATTAAAAAATCGCTTTTACTACTTAGATTAATGTGCAACAACAAATAAAAAATATATCCATGCATAAAATTCTTATATTCTTATATATTTTGTGAAAATAGGGTTACGTCCAGTGCCGTATGGCTACACGTAAAAGTAAAGTCGAATTAATCATTTGCAAACGAATAATTGCCAAACGTGGTTTCTTGGGCAATCTGCACAAAATATAGAGAAATTTAAGAATTTTTGTTCCTGTGTATATCGCTTTTTTGTTATTTAACATACATCTAAGTAATAATAAAGAAAGAAAAGTTTTGGGGGAAAAAATACAGCTTATGCCCCATAACGATGCGCAGTATATCCAGCAATTCTGTAGATATATATATATATATATATATATATATATATATATATATATATATATATATATATATATATATATATATATATATATATATATATATATATATATATATATATATATCAAGAATACGTTATAATAAAACAATACATTGATCGACACACCATACATTAATTTATACATGATATATAAATAAATGGTAAAATAAACAATTCGATTTAAGTTCAACCCTATATAATACAAAAAATAGTATGCTAATAATGTATTAACAATAGGTTTTGAATTAACATTACAATATGATCAAACAATACGTTATACATTAAGCAATAGGCTACAATAAACGTGATAAGTTATATATTATTAATGGATTTTGCATAAAGCAATAATCGCTATATATTTACAATTGATTCATAATAAAACAATTCGTTATATATTAAACGACAATAATTGAAATATAAAACATAACGTCATTTATTATTATATTAAACAATACATTATATATTAAGCAATGCCTTGCATATTTAACAATATATTATATATTAAATAATACGTTATATAATTAAACTATATGATATATATTAAATAATACGTTATATAATTAAACAATACGTTATATATCAAACGATACGTTGTACATTATGCAATAAGTGTTATATTAAACATTATGTTATATATTTAACAATATTTTATATATTAAACAATACGATATATAATTAAACAATATATTAAAAGATACGTAATACATTCAACAATGCGTTATATATTGAACAATACTTATATAGAAAACAATAACAATACGTAATATATTAAAAAATGGGTTACCTATTAAACAATACGTTATATATCAAACAATATGTTATATATTAAACAGTATGTAATATATAAAAATACATTATACATAAGACAATACGTTATATATCAAACAATATGTTATATATTAAACAGTACGTAATATATAAAAAGACGTTATACATTAGACAATACGTTATATATCAAATAATACGTTATATATTCAACAAAACGTAATATATCAAACAATACGCTATACATTAGACAATACCTTATACATTAAACAATACGTTATATTTTAAACAATATGTTATATTTGAAACAATACGTTATATTTTAAATAATACGTTATAAATTAAACAATACGTTATATTTTAAACAAAACGTAATATATTAAACAATACGGTATGTATTTAACAATACGTTATATATTAAATAAAACGTTATATGTTAAATAATACGTTATATATTAAACAATACGTAATATATTAAACAATGCGGTATGTATTTAACAATACGTTATATATTAAATAATACGTAATACACAAATCATCACGCACAATCAACTCTTTAGCATTTACCTATCTTTATATTGGTCTCCCGAGGACGAACTTAAAGGTACGGAAAATAATTTCTACTTCATCGAAAAGAAAAAATAGATAACAACAAGATATAACATATCAAAAGACTTGTAAATAATTTCACTTTTACGCGTGCTTTGTGACGTACAAAAACTGTATGATAATTTATATTCTTCCCAGTATACGTTTGCATGTTCGTGTATATATATTTGCATATGTGTAGGTGAACCTTTTGGTCAGATATCCTTACAGCTATTTACATTTTGGGAATGTTAGATATTTGCTGTTAGTGTCTTTACAAAATACGTATAAAGATAGTTAAAGAATTACTGAATTGCCTGTTGAATGGTTATTGAATTGTCAATACTGTCACTTAACTTATGCCCCATAACGATGCGTAGTATATCCAGCAATTCTGTATATATATATATATATATATATATATATATATATATATATATATATATATATATATATATATATATATATATATATATATATATATATATATATATACAGAATTGCTGGATATATATATATATATATATATATATATATATATATATATATATATATATATACAGAATTGCTGGATATACTGCGCATCGTTATGGGGCATAATTAAATTCAAAATTCAACACTGAGCACATAGTCATGGCTGTGATCACTGTTGAATTTTAAATTTAAAAGTTAGAAAATGACAATAGTCACTTACTAAATTTGACTATGAACTTCCGGTGGGTGTGATCGGTCGGCAGGTGTCAGGTCACCTAATCCCACCTCTGCATTTTCATAGCTCCTTGTCTCCTGAACCCCTCAGCGATAAATACTTTGGTATATGAGATATTTTATATACACAGGTACATACATATATGTGTGGGACCATTCGTTTAACGTTTGAAACATTTTCCTTTTACTATCAAAAGACAAACTGAAACAATCCCATACACACGCAAGTGATGGATAATTCGCTCTACAGCAAGAAAGCCATACTAGGGAATTAAACTAAGTATATCGATATCATTCTATGAAATTTCCAAAATAGATAATTAATTTACTGCCTACACAAAGGGAAAGATATATGATAATGAAATGAACATTATTTTGGGTTAAAATCATTACTTTGGCATCTATAAAAATTTGATAACACCATTTCATGTTAGCATTATTTTCCATCATAGTTCGTTTATACCATTAAGCAGTTCCTATGTCTTTATATGATAAAATATATTAACAGATACTTAATTATTTAGTTTTGAACGGGGTATTACACGGTAATAGATAAATACATGCTTTACACAGATAATATCAATGATACAAATTTGTAAAAAAAACAAAATACAGACCAAAACAAATGCCCAAGTTGATCGTGTCTGTTACTAAGCGAGGAACTCGAAAATGAAATTCGAAAAAAAGCATTTATAAAGTAATAAACCATGTTGAATGTTTTTAATTTGTACCGTTCAAAACATATTTCTGTCGAAATGTATGAATAAATATACTATAAACAAGCATAGCATTGATTACGCTATGTCTTGTTTACTTGTTTAATTGTGTTCAACATTCAACAATATTAGCTTTAAGGTGGCGGACAATTTTTAACGTTAGACCAGAAACCCCGGTTATAATGTACCTGATTAGCAACCCACTGTCTTCCTCTTTTAAAAACTCGGAACCTTCTCAAGAAATCAGATCAGGTTTAAGCGAGGTCCCAGCGGGGTTCAAGCAGGGTTTCAGCTCGCGCTGACTAGAAGTGAGAAACGTCATGTTTTACTTTGCCAAAGGGGTCCATGAACATTCCATATTTATTGCACTGACGTTTTATAGAAATCAATATAGCTGAGACAACAGAAAATATAATAACACTGGTAAATAATACATGAGGGCGCTTAATGTTCGATAGCGGCGTGTTGTAATGAGTTTGTATGTTCAGATGCACACATCCGCTGTTTGTTTTATTTCATTCCAAATATCACTGCTGATTACGAGAGTGCGTGCTAGGGTAAACCATTTATAAACAGATTGGATAAATAACGTTTAGATGTGCTCACACACAAATAATCGTGGTTATTACTTGGTGCGTTGAACGATTTATGTACTTGATGCGTTGAACAATATGAATAACCCATGTTCGTATCATTCTTCATATTATGTTGGTTTATACGAAACTTTCAAAATTATGGAGTTTATAAGGAACTTACAAAGCTTCTAGAAAGGTATTGCCCCTTTATGATCCTGATGCGTATTAAAAGCAGATGCTATTTTCAAATTTAAGTAATGGATGATATTGTCAGTAAAATAAATCATTTCATCAAAGAAGAATCAAAAATAGAATCATATGACAATATGCGGATACCCAAAGGGGAGTAGAAAGTAATTGATAGCCATGAATAATTACGAAATACTTGATATCCGAGGGGTAGTACCAAATACTTCGTATCGGAGAGGAAGTTCCAAATACTTTAATTAATATCCAAGAAGAAGTACCAAGTACTTGATATCTGATGTGAAGTATCAAATACTCGATATCGTTAAAGAAATATCAAATATCAGATTTTTAAAAATAACTTTGGTATTGTTAATGATATTTATAACCACTAGGTCATTGCCATTGTTGGTGGACCGTTTGAGTCCCCGAGGGTATACATAAACCCAATATCTGGTATTTCGGTACCAGCCGATTGTTTTATACTAAATTATAATTCGCTCAGATACCATCATTTAAATTCTAACTTTTCAAAGCTAAGATATTCATTATACAGTGGGTACTCTTAGACGAATTTTTCAATTCATTTAGATTTATTATTTGGCATTGTATGATACCACTTTTTTATATCAAATTCGAGCTCAAGTGATGAATATTTATTGACAGAAACGATCGTCTTGAGCATTTGTTTAAGCCTACTTTGTGGAACTATAACTTTGGTATTGTTAATAATATTTATACCCGAGACCCGAGAGGGAGTACTAAATACTTGATAACTTAATCGAGAGGAGGTGACAAACTTGATAACCGAAAAGTACAATGTACTTGACATCCGAGGGGAAACAGGATACTTAATGTCCGAGTAGAAGTACCAAATGCTTGATAACCGATATGAAGTAACAAATCTATGATAACCGAGGCGTACAGAATACATGATATCGTAGAGGTACCGTGTACTTGATATCCCAAAGGAAGTACCAAACATTTGACATCCAAGAGGAAGTACCAAGTATATATGATATCTGTGATAAGTACCAAGTACTTGATACCAACTTTATGTTCGATTATCAACTTGATGTGGTATTCCTAACATGCAATGTATGTGTGAGATTGTATTTTCAATTTCACTTATATGCAAAATGAGTTCAAAATTACTACAAAGAAACACCAAGGAAAGCCAGTCAAATGACAACTGTGAGTGAATTATGTAATAAAACATATCATTTAGCATCTGTGTGTACAGAAGTACCATCAGTTAACCCTGTTGTCATTTATTTCATTTGAAATTTACCATAGACTCACTGTGTGACCCGGCCAACATAGGATGCTTACTCCTCCATGGCACCTGATCCCAACCCTGGATTTTCAGAGGTCTGTGTTTGTTGTCCAGTGTTCACCAGATTTTTGTATACCTGTATTGTATCCTGAACATCTTCGTGATTTAGAGTTTCATATCTGAGATTTTTATATTGTAAAAATACGAATAAAACAACAGTGAATCCATTTAGAATAAGTTACACCGATACAATAGATAATGCACGTAGGATCATCAGGTTTGTAATAGAATCAAATGATTAAGTCGAAGTATTCGAGATAATGGTTACGTGTAGTCATGGTGTGTGCATATTTTCCCTTGCTTTGCCAGCACTCTGTATGACCCAGATAAATGCAATTGAATTTTTTTTTAAATCTGTTTATTGTTCAAGATTGCTGAAATAAATTTATCGCGTCATATTTTATTTGGCTTCGTTTATTGTTAAATGTTTCAAATTACTTTATTCTATACATTCTAGATATAGTGACAAGAGAATACCACGTCGTTAGAATGGATATCAGCCTATTACATGTATACACAACTGTGAAATAATCTTTTGTATCTTGTTACAATGCATCGTGAATGACATCATGCGTGTTTTATTAACTTAAACGACGACGAACACACACACACTCACACACACACACACACACACACACACACACACGCACGCAGGCACGCGCGCGCCTGTATGTATGTATAAATTGTCAGTGTTCCGTATGAAAGCCTATTATAATAAAAAATAAAACGACCAAGAAAAATTCTGTATATATATATATATATATATATATATATATATATATATATATATATATATATATATATAAATATATATATATATATATATATATATATATATATATATATATACAGAGGAACCTTGTTATTAAGGCCACCAGAGCCGGCCTGGCTCAGTCGGTAGCGCCCTCGACTCTTGATCGTGAGGTCGTGAGTTCGAGTCCAGCCGGCGGCAGGTTGGTTTCCTGTCCTTCGGATGAGACAGTAAAACTCGAGGTCCCTCGTCGCAGTAGGTGTCGACACGTTAAAGAACCCTCACTGCTCAATGGCCGTAAGTGCCGAGCATAGGCCAAAATCTGAAGCCCTTCAACGGCATTTGGTGACGTCTCCATATGAGTGAAAGATTCTTGAGTGGGACGTTAAACAACAATAAACAAACAAACAATTAAGACAACCTAACTGACTGACTGACTCAAAGTTGTCTGAATAATGAAGTGGCCTCTTAACCGAGGTTCTGCACTGATTCAACATTAATAAAGAGATTTCAAATTCATGGTCTTAATTGTGATGTGGTCTCCTAAATGTGGTGGTTTTAAGGCGAGGTACCACTATATACATATATAGTGTGTCGTTTACGTTTCTGTGAAAAAAAACCTTGACGTATGCAATTCATTTCTTTTCGCCGTAGATAAATTTTTATTACACAGTAACGCGCAATGACATATGAGATATATAAGATAATCTATGTGATACATATATTGTGTTGACAATAGCTTATGTATAACAGGTTTTCTATTTGTAACACGCAGTTTTTCTGTAATTTGGATTTGCATTCGTTGTGTTAATGTCATTTTAAATATTTATCTATCTCGGTTTTGTAATTTTGTGATGAATTAAGAACAGTAATCGCAAACTGAACTTTTCGCACTTTTTCGTTCGTAGACTATTAAACATATTTGCGGTTTGTAGGTAATATCTTCCAATTTAAATTTCGTTTTGAGATTTTACACACGTCTGTAGCCTTGTTTAAGATTCATAAAAGATCCAAAACGTTTTTCGTTTTTTAAGTATTTCAACATGTTTAAATTTCTTCATGAATACGCACAGAACCCAAATAGCAATTATGGAGAAAAGAACTAGAGTGAATGTTCATGACCAACGTCATTTTACAAAAAAAACGAAAATAAAATCCATTTAGTACATAAATTGAAGAAATTCCAGTAATACAAACTGAGATTAATTTATATCATATAAATCTACAGCAGTCAGCAATTGTTCCTACTTCCCATATATAAGCCAGTTGGAAAAGAGCAATGGTGCAATCAGTACTAATAATAACTACACTAAAATCATGAAAATATTCTGTCCCGAAGCTAAGTGTTAGATGGTGTCTTTAATGTGTTTCACGTGATGTGCATTATGTAATAATATACCATTAGAGCGACATGTGGTTTAGATAATTTCTTTACCACAGAGTAAAACACGTGTGTCGTTGATGCCTTTGTGAACAAGTACTGATGAACAATGTTACTGTGTACCTTGAAATTGACGCTTCTACTTAATTTTTGCCATTTTCGCGATTAAATGAGATGTCGAATTTTAACTATGGTGAAAGCTAATTTTTCAAGCTAAATAATTAACGCACGGGTATACAAGTAGTCCATGATACTGTACAGATTAAGGGCGAATTGAAGACGGAGTCAATATATTTTCTGGGCGAAAAAAACCATGGGCGATAATTTGCAGATATACAGTATGTGTAAATGTTTGCTCATAGTCTCGTCAATAAATCCAAGACTTATTCCAAACAAATTCGAAAGTGTGGTGAAGTCAAGATATTTTTCTCCTGAAAGGTGCTGCACTCTTTAATATCAAACTATTATCACTAAAATCACTATATATGTTTTATTATTTACACTTATTTATTTTACAACGATTAACAAACAAGTTTAAACAGCGTACATAAATGTCTCTCGTATGCTCTGATGTTGATGTTCTGGGGGTGCTTGCTGTGGGAGGAAACCGAAGTACCCGGATAAAACCCACGTGTCCATACCATAGCATCTCACATATGGAATAATATCGATATAATATCACGATAGAAGATACATTTGTGGTGTAATTTTCCTGTTATTTAAAAACTTAATAATAACAATCAGTTTTCAATTTTTAGTACACAAAAGATGGTGTTATAAGTTTGAGTTTGTTTTTCAAAACAATTTTATTTTAGTTAATATTAGCGTGAAAATATTAGCCTTTGTTTTATGTTTTTCTTTCCCGTCCATCAGTGTATCAAACGCGAACATTAGCATATCACCCGTGTGCATACACAGGTAAGAATATATGTATTTAAACGCCACTGAAATGATATTTTGTTTTTGTAAACTCTTATCTTCTTTGTATTTGCTATAAGTGTTTTATTTAATGATAAACTGGAATGTACTATCATTTATATTTCTTCGATAATGCACACAGGGCAAATGTTTAGTGTTTTATTATGGTGGGTTTAGATAATGCTTATACAACTAAGATCGTCTTCTAAGAGAAAGTCATATATTTTAAATTGAATTGTTTTCAAAATTGCACCCCGGATTTAAATGAAAGGGGCATAAGAAAGCTATAATGTCAGTCCACACATATTGTTATTATAATACCAAAGTTATACTGTTACAAAAAGGCCAAAACAAAGACACAAGACGATCTTTTCAGTCAGTATGTCTTCATCAATTGAGCTCGAATCTAAAACAGATATAAAGATCTGAAAGAGAACGTGATAATGTTATACGTACTATTCAAATTCAATTTAAAAAAATAAAGTTTTTTATAATTTTCAGAGGCATATATAATTTTACGTGATTTCATGTCATTCGAGTTATACAATGAATTCACGTGAAAAAATACCGTGAATTTCACGTTACAATATTGAATCACGTGTCCAAAATTTGGCTTACAAGCCATTTAACAGGCAAATTTTGTACACGTGAATTTCACGTCAATCGAGCTTATACGTTAAATGTTAAAATCACGTCTTAAATGTTGATTCACGTAAAATACACGTGAACCTAATTTGTATTAATTATGAAAATTTGATTCCTAAAATGCAACTATATGAAAGAGCGCCTCTTACGGAGATAACAATGTTTACATTGGTTTGTTTTAGATGGATATTAAACCGCGGCTTTCAAATAATCTCACGAACCGTTTCCCCATTTGTCTATTAGTTTAATTTCTTCAAGACGTGACGACTATATGTTCCTCCAGATATCAAAGACTTGCAATCACAAATCTTCCTCGCTTTTGATAGAACATATTTTCTATAACCCCGTTTTAAGAAACGTATCCAACACTGTACATATTGATTTGTTTTGTATTTCTTTCTCGTATCATCATAAGCAGTTGACAAAACAAATTTTGATATCTGAATATGGATAGAAGCACCACAAAATTTGCGCTGAATTGATTAAACATAATTTGCAAATTAAGATAATTGAACCGTGAACATATATAGAGTTCCAAATATCTAAAGTAATATATTTTTATATCATTTATATCAAAATCAAATTCAATTGATGACGTCTTATTGACAGAAAAGATCGTCTTAAGCATTTGTTTTGGCCTATCGTCTAATACTGTAATTGTTGTATTGTATATTTAGTGCAGCTTACGAAAATCAATTAATTTATTTTCTCCTTTTTATACATATATACTTAGCGTGTTCGACGACGCATAAGATTAGGTGTCTTTTTGTATGTGACGTATTCAGTGAAAAAAAAATTAACGTGGAAAATTGACATCATACTCTAAAAAAGATTAGATATATTTAACTTTTCAATTTTTATTATATACATGAAGTATATTGACTGAAATGATTTGAGAGTGCTACTGTCTATTTCGGTGATGCCGAGTTCCAATACGGACTTTTAATTTTTAAACATGTAGCATATAGTTTTGTTTTTAGATAATTATTCGTTTTAAACCAATCAACTAACCTGAGGCAATTCTCACTATAGTTATAATCCAAATGAAAATGTCCCTCCATTAATCTAATTATTTGAAAAAAAAACTTAATTAGTTTACATCAACTCTTGTCAATATATATGATATTAATTATATCGAACCACTCCAGTAAAAACTATTCGAATACTTTTAAGTCATCATACAGGAAGAAGTAAGCAAGTTATCAGACAATACGAAAATTCATTTTCCAATTCGAGTGCTATAAAGCATTAAAAAAGAAAACTTTCATTCCGCTGAATAGGTTAAATTTGCATGAGACTTTATACCACAAAGATCGTTCCACAAAACATATCACACACACACACACACACACACACACACACACACACACACACACACACACACACACACACACACACACACACACACACACAGAGAATACACACAAATATATATATATAATATATATATATATATATATATATATATATATATATATATATATATATATATATATATATATATATATATATATATATATAAACACGATGTAACGGTTTAAGTGACTCGTGATTATTGCTGTTAAAAGTGCACATCAATTACAAGAATCCAATAAAAACGGATATAAAAGTAAATATTCATGGTATGTACATTACACTAAAGTACTTAAATGAACATTAAGGCAATAGTAATGTCTTCAAAACTCATTTGATTTACCTTTTCAATTACGTGTTAAACATGCGTCAGGTTACGAAACTATTACCATACAACTTTCTGAAACGTGATAAACTGAAACTCAACAAAATAGAATCGATAAATATTCATTATTGTTATAATAATAATAATAATAATAATAATAATAATAATAATAATAATAATAATAATAATAATAATTGTTATTATTATTATTATTATTATTATTATTATTATTTTTATTATTGTTTGTCATCATTATTATTGATACTAATATAATTATTATTGGTATTACTATCATTATTTCAAAGGTACTTGATCACGAAAATTCATAAATATCATTCCTTTATATATATATATATATATATATATATATATATATATATATATATATATATATATATATATATATATATATATATATATACATATATATTTGTCACATTGATGAACGTGATGTTCAACTGACTCTCACTGTGATTTTCGTAAATGACCTTAAAAAGATGTAAACTAAACATTTGGCCTTGCTTCCTATTTATCAACTACCACCTTTGACACGTGATGCTAATATTTGACAATTATAATGTCATTGTCCGTATGTTTATTTTTGAAAGCAAAGATAACATTGTATTTATTGACATTTGATTCCTTCAGTTATTAACTATATTTATTTGTCTTTTTTATACATGATGTGGTATTTGATCTTTGCCTGTCGCCAGTAATATATTATACAAGTGTCCGATTTATATTTCATATCTAGTTTACATGAACATCTTCTAGTAACTAATGTCGAAGGACAATGACAAAAATAATTATTATACTCTATAATAAAGATAGAAAGAACGTTAAATGAATGAGGAAAGTGTTACGAAACATCAACAATAACAAGAACAACAAGCATGACAATAATAATAATAATAATAATAATAATAATAATAATAATAATATTAATAATAATAATAATAATAATAATAATAATAATAATAATAATAATAATAATAGTAATAATAATAATAATAATAATAGTAATAATAGTAATAATAATAATAATAATATTAGTAATAATAATAATAATAATAATAATAATAATTATGATAGAAATATTGGTTATGATAATATTAGCAATGATATTAATATTATCGGTTTTTTTTGTAAGAGAAAATATTGATATTTCTTTATTGAAGATTGTCGATTAATTGTGTAAAGGCGGATTAACTGTGTTTACCAAAAATATTACGATTTTTTTTCTATTTTTACTTGATGTACAATAACAAATAAGAGCTATACACAGGCATAAAAATCTTACATTCCTGTATTGTTTTGGAAAATAAGGTCAGGTCCAGTGTGGTATGGATATATAAAAGGTAAGGTTGACTTAATCAATTGCAAGTGAATAGCGTCGAAACTGGGTTTCTCAAGCATTTTTCACATTATATATAGGAATCTAAGAATTTTTATGCCTGTGTTTATCTCTTGTTATAATCGTGTATCAATCTAAGTTGTAAAAAAGGAAAAAAGGAAAGAAATGTTTTTGGGAAAAACACAGCAAATGCCCCTTTAAATTGTGATAATCACTAAGTCTTGCACACACAATGGTTTAAGATTTAATTTCTTCTACATTACAAACATCACAAAGTACAAGACAGAAATAATATATGTTTATATATAATGTATATTACCAAATCTTCAGAGATATGTTTTACGCCACCCTCAACAGTTTTTTCTCAGTCATATGAAGGAGACCATTTTTTGCGTTGGAGAACATAACCCGGGTTCATTGTACCTAGGAAGAGACAGTCTTTCACAAGTAAGCTGGCAAACATTCTCACAAAATCAACTCAGGGTTCAGCGTAATTCGAATCATTCAAGACCGCTCCGTTTTCTATTCTGTCCATCTTCCGAGGAATGCAGTGATGGTAGTGAACGGAATATAACGATTGAATTATTCGGGTTAGGTTCAGCGGTGCTCGAACCCCGCAATGAATAGACGTGAGAGACTTTATAGTTTAAAGTGCGCTGTTCGAACCAGTCGACCATGAGACACTCTAGCATTTTCTTTGATTAAAAATATTAAGTCCATCATTTAAAACAATGACAATCACCAAAAGCCTTATATAATAAATTATAGTTATCTGAAAAACTCACAAAACGTCTAGGATGCTGTAATTCTTTTCCACGACAGAGATCTTTAACTAAGATGCAATTTAGAGTAATGTGATTATATCAAAATAATTTTTTTCGGGGTGCTGAAATATTTTATTATACAATTGTTGTTGTATTGTTGTGTTAACGTCCTGCTCAAGAACATTTCACTCATATGGAGACGTCACCAAATGCCGGTGAAGGGCTTCAAATTTTGGCCTATGCTCGGTACTTACGACCTTTGAGCAGTGAAGGCTCTTTAACGTGCTGAGACCTACTGTGACACAGGACATCGTTTTTTACTGTCTCATCCGAAGGACAGGGAAAGCCAGCCGCTTCCACCGATGCCCGAACCCTCGACCCTGCGGTTGCGAATCGAGCACTCTACCTTTTTATACAAAAAAGAAAATTATATGACATTCTGTTATAGATCAGCTTTAAGTGTGACTTATGGAAGTAAATATGCTTATTTAATTAGGTCCGAAACATACAGTATAAAACTTGTGCTATATTTTAGGCGTCTAAATTTAGCATTCCATGCTTATAAAGCATTGTTTGATGTACAAAAAGAATACTTCTAAATTGTTTATCCCCCCTAAATGGGCTATTTAGATAAATTCAGTGAGTGTTGATTAATCAATGTACGGTTCGTTAGATTAAGAGATATAAACGGTAAGGTACTGAATAAAACAAAAGCAAATGATTACAATGTCAAACCTGATATGAGAGAATGTTTTAGCTGTCATTTTATATATGTAACGTAAAAAAAATGATTCCTAATAAGGACTTATATCATCTATACAAAATGTTAGAGAATGAAATAAAATGATAGGGAGAATTTGAATTGAAAGCGAAATTTTTTAGTTAAACAATTGAGACGCGGACATATAAGTCATTCATGAGTCATGAATATCGTGATTTAGTACGAATTTAAGACCGGGCGAATATGTTTTCTATCGTAAAAAGGCAAAAATGACCTGGAGCGAAAATATCCCGGTATACAGTATAAAAATACATGTGATATGGAAAGAGAAGTATACAATATATGTGACTGCCATATCTAATGGGGGAGGTAAATTCTTTATAACAGTGACTAACTTATATGATGGGGAATTGATTAATACCTGTTATACTCCGATTCACCTAACTTGGCGGGCGGAGTAATCTATTGGTTATCATTTTACTCCCTTTTCGGTTATGAGAAGTTTTACAGGAAAAACATTTCATTGCTAAGATAGTCATCTTTTTACAGTGGTTACTCTTAGATGAATTTGGCTATGCATTTAGATTTATTATTTGGCCTTGTATGATACAACTTTCCCTATAGAAAATCTATTTTAAATTGGAGCTCATCTGATGAGGTCCGATTGACAGAAACGATCATCTTGAGCAGTATAACTTTGGTATTATGTTTATAATATATCATTCCTCATCGGGTAGTTACTTATGTATGGTGACATATAGGAATAATCGCTGTTGTCAGTGTAAATTTGATATTATAATTTATTATCAAAAATTTGAACTCGTCCGGGTCAAGAAAAGGCTCACGGGATACCATCCCGTCAGGTTATGTAATTTTACAATACCTTTATGTTTTTACACTCATATTCGATGGGAAGGAAATGTATATGATACCTATGACTTATGTATCTGATAGTGACAAATAATGCACCTGTTTTACCTCTATAATGGGGAGCAAATTTTATAATCCATATGATACGGAAGCTAATTCTGTAAAACACGGAATTTACCTTAGGTGGGAAGCAAATACATATATAATAATGGTAAAACGCATTATGGAGATGTATGAAATGTCAGTGCTAACTAAATGATTTCTTTCAATATTGATTGCAAACACATGGATTGTGAAGATATACATCTAAATTGGCAATCGACTACAAACAGAACGAAATGCATTCAGGATGCGTTTTTACACCAACATCAGATGCAGATAAACAAGTGTACAAAAGTAACAGTTATGCTCATATGAAGAATGAAGACAAATACAGAAAGTGATTACTTCTCTATGGCACTACCTAGTCCCACTTCTGTGTTTACTGCAGAGTTCAATTTGTCAAATATTCGAAATGTTCGTACGTTGTCTGAGGAACTTACGATTTGCGCCTTGGTATAGTTACTTATATTTGTTTTATACCACCGTAAATGTTCATAATACGAAAACCACAGAAAGTCGGTAAATTACATAATTCCCTCGTGATACGACGATATAGAACAACAACAAGTCTACAATATGTTTCAGACATTTGACAGACAGTGTATTCTACTCCCATTGCATACTAGTGGGGTTATATTATAATGTAACTGAAGTACTACCGAAGGTACAAAGACATAAGATTCAAATTTATCTCCCGCCATCATCATTTCCGTTCTATGGAGGGTCTTATTTGCCAAGTGATTAGAGCAGTGTATTTTAGATACCATGGTTCTCGTCCCTTGTCAGAGCATGTTAGATATAGACTGGTGCCTAAACTGATCAGATGAGGATGTTTATCGGTTCTGCTATACAAAACGGGTAGTTCTAGTCAGGGTATATTATATTCGTTTTTCCTTTTCCATCATAACCATGGAATGGTGTTATTTCCGCTGCTATATAACTGAAGAATTATTGACAGGTTAAAATTTAAAATAACAAAAATAGAATTCACTTTGCAGATAAACATTTTACCAAGTACAGTGCATATAACGATCCATTGCCGGTAGCAGTAAAAGGAAATGTTTGATATAGATACCAAACTTTCATTAACTTATTGGGTATTTGCCTGTTTCAGTACAAGTACGTGTATATTGAAGATAATTTTAATCTTAAACATCAAACCATAAAATGCAATGTAACCGTATCAAATTAACAGACATATTGAGTGCGTAAATAACCGAGCATAAAAAATATCAATTTAACGTATTTCTATCCTTTTCATGTTTGTTCGTAAAATACATTTAATGTCGTATGAAATATCAGTTTATTTCAATATCTTTTTAAAGGGGTATTAGATGTGTTTACCTCAAAAAATTATTTCTATTTTGTTTTTTACTGCTACTACTTGTACTTGATGTACAATAACAAAAAAGATTGCTACATATGCATGGAAAAATCTTAAATTCTTATATATTTTGTGAAAATAAGGTCAGATCCAGTTTGGTATTCATACACAAATAATAAGGTTGAGTTTGTCAATTGCAATTGAGAAAGTGCCAAACCTGGGTTTCTCAAGCAATCTACACAATATCTATACGGATTTAAGAATTTTTATGCCGCATATATATTTTTTTTTGTTATTGCATATCAATCTAAGTGTAAAAGAAAGACAAAAATAAAAAAAAACACAGCTAATGATCCAAACAAAATTACAAATTAGGTGAAGACTAAATTTTACTTATCCGACTTTTCAAACATCTTACTGTTCTGAACAACAATGATACACGCTACTCTAATTTGAATAAAAAAAAATAAGATTAAAATGAAGAAAACGAAACGAAACAAAACTACCACACCCGTGTCGCTAATTATAGGAACATACAAGAACTGTAATGATTGTACAAAATATGAAATTTATCATATTTCATTTCGATTTCTTTCGAATGGAACAATTAACTAATTGATTAATCTTCTTTCATTCTTTCTTTCAGTTTTTGATGTAATTTGGACACATTCGTTATTACCTAATGAAAATTTGAAATTGAACAGAATCAAACAGAATCTTTTATTTTTAGAACTTTAAGCTTCCATAATATTATAATATATTTCTCTTAAAACTATGGTTATGCTATTCAACCTTTCACAAAAGCCCTAGGCACTCTTGGCAGACTCTTCCAATTTGACATCACAATTAAATATCACGTCAACATTTTTGTGATTTTGATGTCATAATCCGTAAAACGAATATTGAGAGCTACACGTCAGACGTTTGTCGAAAGGTCAATTAGTTGAAAAAAAATTAATATATCTACATGTAACGTAAAAACCTATGTTCGTCATTTTTCTAAATGTGTTTATCTGATTCACTCCGGCGTTACAAAACACAATTCTTGACTGATTTTTCAGCCCTGTGAGTCTTACTTAGAGATGCAATTCTCAAAGCATTGCATGCATTTATTTGAACCTTCTTTGCAAAATGACGATTTTGGTATTATGTTTATAAAATTGCATGACATAGTTTATAGGGACATTTTATGATAAAAAATAGTTTGAGCGTGAAATTATTGAATTCCGTGAAACAGCTTTTTAAAAAGTAAATCTCGTAAGTGTCATGAACATTTAACAGGAGTTGAAAAATGCACCCATCTTCGGTAATGATGTAGTGAAGAAGTTCAAGAAACTCTGTACACGAACTTTTTTTAAAAAAAATTGACACACATATTATATTTAGCAAACCCCATATAGTATTTACCGGGAAAGTACTTGAGGTTTAGTTAAAAATCAATCTACATGCACTGGTATAGAATAATATAAAAAAAACAGATAACAAAATATTACTCGAAAGAAGGTTCATGAGGTATACTAAAAAAGGTTCATGAGGTATACGAAAGAAGGTTCATGAGGTATGCGAAAGAAGGTTCACGAGGTATACGAAAGAAGGTTCATGAGGTATACGAATGAAGGTTCACGAGGTATACGAAAGAAGGTTCACGAGGTATACGAAAGAAGGTTCACAATGTATAAAAAAAATATAAAAAATCTGGTAAAAAATGGACAAACACGGACCTCTGGAAATCAAGAGGTGGGATCAGGTGCCATAGAGGAGTAAGCATCCCCTGTCGACCGGTCACGCCCGCCGTGAGTCAAATTCCAATGAAATACGTGAGTAACGAATCCTCGTCCCAATTCATTTGGTACAGAGGTAATGTACAAATCAGTTGAAAATTGGACACGGACGGACCTCCGAAAATTATCTAAATTCATATCTCAGTGTCCATACACCCCGAAACGGCTGAATAGTTTAAATGTGCAAGTGCTACAGAAAAAAAGATGTTCAAAATGTGGTACGATAAAACTTTCGAAATGCTTATGTCTACAAATTTTACTCAACTTTGGTTAATCCTGAAAATTGATAGGCTGAGCAGGTCAAGTTTTCAGACTTAAGAAAATTCTTAAGTTTTATGGTGTCGGGTCCAGGCCTATGTTTCTGATTGCGGAGAGGACGCCGAACAGATCCACACATGATTTATAGGTCAACAATCGAAAGAGATATACAGAAAAAAACATTATCATTGTCGCTAACATACTTTTCTTGAAGAAGTAAAAATGTTACAAAATCTTATTACAACGTTAATATATGCAGTTCTCTTATGACTGTTTATTTCATTGTGTTGTGCTTAATTGACATTGTAAAGAATCGATATCACGGCAACAGAGTGGAAAAATTTACATAATAATACCGAGGGAATTAATTTATATAATAACCAGCTTCATTTTACAGAATTAAAATAATGCACAAGGTGCGGAAATTGCTTGCGTTTAGAATAAATTAACGTATAATTATCCTTATGTATAAAAGGCATATATGGACATAGCAGCCGTCTATAATGAGATGAATCATTCGCTGGCAACTGAATTTAAAGGGGGGTTTATTTGGCTCTGTTTTTTGTTTGTTTTTTTTTAAAGAATTATTTTGAGTTTTTCTACTGTACATGGTGTAAAATAGCAGATAAGAGCTATACAAAATATAAAAATAATCTTATATTTCTATATATTTTGTGAAAAAAAGGTCAGGTCCAATGTGATATGCATATACAAATAGTAAGGTTGAATTAATCAACAGCAAGTAAATAACTGCCAAACTGGGTTTCTCAAGAAATTTTCACAAGTATATAGGAATTTAAGATTTTTTCTGCCTGTATATATCTCTTTTTTGTTGATGTCTATCGCTCTAAGGAGTAAAAAAGGAAATATTTTTTTGAAAAAAAACCCACAGCTTATGGCCCTTTAAACTGGAATACCTAAGTGTATTACTCCTTAATCACGCAGTACATAATTATGTATTAACTGTTTACGTATGACATCAAGCGGACAATGAATTGGTATACTAGAAATCGGTAATTAGTAAACTACGTATTGGTAATTAGCATGTTACCCATATCGTATCAGTAATTAGTTACCATCTGTAATTAGTTACTATTATACGGAACCTGTAATTAGTAATCTAACTATTGTTAATTGGTATATTCGCAAACCATATTCTGTATTATATGTGTATTGTTTATTGGTCAAAAGCTGTATAGCTTATACACGAACAATTAAATTATTCACAAGGATAATTGTTACAAGATCAAGTACAAAAATGTAGTGGTAATTTACCCGTGGTATTTTTATCTTATGATACGAATAAATGAACTGAAAATATACCTTTGATATTTCATGAGTGTAAAAGATTTCTACATTTATAAGCAAGTGACAGATATTTCCTAAGATTACAAAGTTTTGTAGTGTTTGTAGTTAGTCTGCTATTATACCGTATCAGTGATTAATAAACGGTGTTCTTGTAATTAGAATTCTACTAATTGGTAAAGATTAACATTTTGATACCTTTTCAATCTTACTGTATCACTTAAGATACCTTTGTGATGACAAAAAGAAATTAACGGGAACATCGTTCAGATCACAATGAAATGCAGTATCAAGTGTGAAATATTGACGTAATAAAAATAGGAGAAATACAGCAAACAAAACAACAACAACAATAACAACAAGAAGAACAATGATGATGATGATGATGATGATGATGATGATGATGATGATGATGATGATGGCATTAATAACAACAACAATTAAATGAGATTGACAAAACTAATAATCATAATATGTTAAATACCTGTTTAATCAAATAATGAATCAATCCTAAAAATAGAATAAAATAAAAAGCAAATAACCAGACTGTATGGAATAATTATGATAATTACTTTTAATAATAACATTTTTTTGTTTCATACCAGATATTACTAATTCATAACACAATTTGAAATGAACCTAGAAATAAAATACAGTGGAACTTGTATATAAAGACGCTCTTACGGACACAACAAAACCAGTCTTTATAGGGAGGTGGTCTTTATATAGAGATTGATTTGTACACAAATGATACTATTTTTGGACAGTAAAAACAAAAAAAACGGTCTTTATGACCAGGTGGTCTTTATACACAGGTGGTCGCTAAGTTTTTCTGTATTACATTGGGTATAATAACATTTACAACTGCAATAAATCACGCAATTTATACTCCTGACGTCGGTATTTGGTTGTTGCCTGATATCGGAGACTGAACGTTCCATCACCTGAAATCACAAAGAGTAATACGAGTGAAAGGGTTTAACACAAAGTTCAATACAAACGTTCGTAAATGTTGAGTAATGTATATCATTAATGTGTGTACTACAGCAGCAGATCGTTCCACCTATCTACAGTTTATCGGTGAATCGAACAATATTACAGTGTTGGTAATCTGAAACTATCGTTAGTATAGAGTGCGGAATGTGCACTAAGTATTTTCATTTAATGCGTTCATATAAGCCAAGTACATGTACACAATTCAACTTATGTTCACGTACGTTATATTTATATATAATGATATATAAGTTGTACAACCAAAACCGTTGGACTTTACTATTTTTAGAATTACTCATAACATTAGTTCTTTCGAAATACGTGTCATTCAGTTCGAAAGAGAAATCTGGTAAAAATTTAAGACGTATCAAATAATAAGAAAATAATAGTTTTATAGCTTTAATATACTACCGACAATCATTGATATGCAAATTTTGTTTTTTATATATGCCTTCCGGTTCGAATTAGATTACTCGTATTATATATACATAATTTATAGTATGCAAAAGTAATTAATCAATGTGTCAGTTTCTGAAAACGCACTTTGCCACCTGTATTGTTTCATGAAATCCAAGATAAATCTTCTAGGGTTTTGAGTACTAGCATTTGGTACGGTTCAAAATCTATACCGAACTAGTTTTCAAGAATCGCTTTGTGATCATTATGATAAAGAACTGAATCATTGGAAGCCTATCTTTACATGTATTTGTGAGGCAGAATAATTATAAAATTCTGAGCCAATGTTTACCTGTACTTAACGAATGACCTAACTTCTGCTGCGAAACCCCTGATCATTTTCCTAACTGTCAGCCATTTTTGTAACCTCTTCATTTTTTCTGTAACTGTTAAAATCCTCGTGTTTTTCAACATCGTGGAACTAACGTCACTATTGGGCCCCCCTAAACATTCTCGTTACTCCTCAATTAATTGTCACTAGTTTTTAAAAAAAAATCTATATCACAATTTGTTTCTCCAGATTCCCATTTTTCAATATTTATCAAACTTCTAATTTTTTCCCCAAGTATCAAATTTTAAATATTATTATTTTTTCGAATTTTAACGTTAACCAGAATGTCATTGGCTATATGACAGCGTATATAGGTAGATATCTGACAGATTGGATGCATTGATGTATAGCCATGGCAATATATCTGCCATATGGTTGTTCATTAATATTTGATTAAAACTGATTACCTGGTCATCGTTCTGTATAATTTCTCATTTGTAATTAATCATACATCTCTACGATAACAAATCAAGTTTTGTGTACAACATCAGCCAAGCTTAGTTGTGTGTGTGTGTGTGTGTGTGTGTGTGTGTGTGTGTGTGTGGGTGGGTGTGTATGTGTGTTTGTGTGTGTGTGTGTAGATGTGTGTATGTGTGTCTGTGTGTGTCTGTGTGTGTGTGTGTCTGTGTCTGTGTGTGTCTGTGTCTGTGTGTGTGTGTATGTGTGTGTGTATGTGTGTATGTGTGTGTGTGTGTGTGTGTGTGTGTTTAAAAACATTTCGTTTTATTTACATGTATTAATGTACAATAACAAATAAGAGCTATACACAGGCATACAAATTTTGTATTCCTATATACATGTATATATTTTGTGACAATAAGGTCAGGTCTAGTGTTTGTATGTATATACAAAAAGTTAGGTCGAAATAATCATTTGCAAACGAATTATCTCCAAACTAGGTTTCTGAAGCAATTTATACAAAAATTAAAGAAATTTAAGAACTTTTAGGCCTGAGTATTAATATCTCCTTTTTTGTTATTTTACATCAATCTAAGAAGTACAAAAAAGAAGATTTTTGGGTGAAACACAGCTAATGTCCCTTTAATGTGATAATTAATCTGATAATTTATATGTACAAGTATAAAAGTGTTATTTAGTTTCGTTATAACTTATTTGATATTATTTCTAAATGATCTTAAATGTGTTACGAATGTGTATAAGATATTTGCAAATACATCGGAAAGCTTCTGAAAAAAAGAAGAACACGCCCCTTGATTTTTAAGTTTAAATAATGTGCTTTAGTTTGGAATTTATTACTTTTCATACTAAACAGTACTTAGTGTCATAACTGTAAATATAAGTCTTTCAATAAGATATGACACTAATTATTAATTAATAGCGAAATACTTTAAATAACAAAGGCAATATATATATATATATATATATATATATATATATATATATATATATATATATATATATATATATATATATATATATATATATATATATATCACTAAGACCAACAACAGTACATATCCTAGGGTGTCGGATCTAAGCAATAGAAACAAGTCATGCTAAGAATATATACAGCGCTTAAATTACTAACGACACAGACAAAATTAAAGTCAAATTTTCGGGATGACCTATCCATTCCTCGGGACAAAAAGATTATAATAACATAAAAAACGTACACATACACACTCGCACGCAAACACACACTCACACACAACCGGAGTATGAAAGAAATGCTACATGTTACATGTATAATGTGATCAAGTTACCAAATTGAAATCAAACAAATAAACTAAACAACCAACGAAATGTGAATATAGAACTAAGTGAACATGAAAAGAGATTGATTTTAGCTTCATGGATGACTGTGAATTAAACGCGTTGTGAAGTAATAGATTAAATTAATTTTGTAGTTTCTTGTTATTTTCACTTAAATCTATTCACATTTTGTTGGTAGTTTATTAGTGTGTGTATGTATGTGTTAGTCATTATATTGGGACATTTTAGTCCTGAAGAAGGCACAGGTCAACCCGAAAATTTTAATCCATTATTGTCCCTGTCGTTAGTTATTTTATAGCTTATACACACACACACACACACACACACACACACACACACACACACACACACACACACACACAGATATATATATATATATATATATATATATATATATATATATATATATATATATATATATATATATATATATATATATATATATATATAATTATATATACTCAATAGCAAAAAACACACAAAATTTTCAAATAACTGTTTTTTTTTTTAAAGAAATACGTATTTTTAAACTTTAAATATTGATAGTGTATTAATTTAACCGCCTTCTGTAAATTAAAAATCTTATAATCACTCATTCATAATGCTTACTCGGTCGAGTCCGTGCAGAACATGAGCAGCCAAACACCATGATGCACACCTTAACATATCTCACTTTGTATTGGAATCTAAATGACCCGAAAAGTTAATCTGTAGAGACGTTGTTGACTCTATGCCACGCATATATATAATATACAATTATTACAATTGAATCATCGCCATTCTGGCATTAACACGACATTTTTTTCAGGAACATTTTAGCTGCTATATAAATTTCTCTTTGTAATGCCCAATACATTATTGCCATAGGCCACGATAATTTTTAGAACAAACGTACATTTCATTTATCTCAATATACCGGCACTGATGATTGCGGTCATTGAAGCAGCTAAATGGTGACTAGAGATCATTGTTGTAAGTCTAGGCTGCAGTAGTAAGACGAGGAAGTTGAAGAATTTTAAAAAAGACAGGATAATTACTAAATATAAACTATTACCCTGTTTTCTTTTCAATAAAGATATATTTGTAATATAAAAGAACGATAACTCTATTGTCCCCAAGACCCAGGAATTCAATTTATCGCCAAACTCGATAAACCACCATAATTTCTATATAGCAAATGATGGCGGTTTATCGAGAATTTATTATAAATATCAGCACTGAAATGCCAAGTTTCTAGTTCATTAGTAGTGGTTAAATTATCGAAGTTCATTGATTGCAAACATGATGTTTACCTAATTTGTTTCGGTTTGCATTTGACTTCAGAATCGTGGCCCGGTAACCAGTCGACAACGGATACTTACTCCTCCACGACATTTGATTCCATGGATTTTCAAGAGTCTTTGCGATAACTGTTTCACGAAGTAAAACGTTGAGCTGCCTTTTCGTTAGCGGTTGTTGAGACGTCTGTACCAATTGTTACGAGGATTCGTTCTTCACGTATTTCATTTTTATTCGACTGTGGACTCACGGCGGGGATGCTTACTCCTCCATGGCACCTGATCCCACTTCTTGGTTTCCAGAGGTCCGTGTTTGTCCATTTTTACCAGATTTGTATATATATCCTGGACATCCTAGAGATTTATACTCTGATATCTGAATTGTTTATATTTTTCCTATTCATATATTACCGTAATGGTGAACACTCTGGTGTATGTACTTTTCTAGCACGGAAGCCTTCACTGGATACATGTTCTTTTAATAATAACCAAAGTATGCAGCACGCATTACTCCTCTTTTTTGGTAATTATTTCACTGTATAATATTAATAGCGTTAGCCCCAGTTTTTGGACCTATAAACGATCAGGGCGACTGACTGTTGTCGTTGCCAAGAGCCTTCCCCTCGATTACATTCAATGAACATGCTTAATAAGGGGTAATAGATCTTTCTTAAAATAATGTATGCATCGGATGGAAGTAGTGAATGAATCCAATATAATGTATTTTTAATGTGTGATTAGGAAGAAATGTTTGATACCCTACAATAATGAGTGTTGCAAAAACGCTGAACGGTAATTGGAACGGAACGGAAAATACCGTATTGTTTTCATTTTAATTCGATATTTAAGAGTTATGTTTCATGTCGTCGCTAGCCAAAGCTAGTGTTTGCATATTATCTCCTCTCGAAGCGAAGTGAATATATTAACGATGGCGTGTGCCCGCCAGTCTGTTAGTCAGACAAGTGTCGCGATAATAGAAAATCGTCCATTCAAATGTTTACATTCTTGTCTTTAGATAACAAAATCTGATAATCTACTTTAAATTCGAAAAAATCGTAATAATATCCGCTTACATAACAGATAGCGAAAATAAATACAAGAAACATTTATCCAAAATATCTTGGCTAGAAATTTTTTATGTATATTATTTGTATATGTAACGTAACGTATATGAAAGTAAATACAAGGAAAATTAATCAAACAGTTTTGTACAAGGTTTGTATATGTACATATTACGAAATCGAGGGCATGGCGTT
This sequence comes from Atrina japonica, assembly GCA_030159075.1. Taxonomy (NCBI): domain Eukaryota; kingdom Metazoa; phylum Mollusca; class Bivalvia; order Pterioida; family Pinnidae; genus Atrina; species Atrina japonica. The sequence goes on along the minus strand of BROG01000067.1, from coordinate 1,700,006 downwards.
TCTGAAACATGTTGTTACACATACATTCTATTCAAACCTTTTCTTTATAAGTTTGAAGTTCTCGCTGTGATTGCGACCGTACTGACACTGATGAGATGACGGCACCACAGAGTTAATATAGATAATTGCTAAATGAACTAAATTGTCGGTCAGATGATGACCTTTAAGCGTATCGACATGTCGTCGAATGAATGACCGTTAATTGTACCGCGAACCGATGATTTGGCAAGTCAATCACTGACCGATATATACATATATATATATATATATATATATATATATATATATATATATATATATATATTGCAGGATGCAATTTTTAAATGCTGATTTGGATCCCCATGTGTTTTATCTTCTTTAATCAGATGCCTTCATGTCGGAGATACTTTCAGTCATGGAGTGGCAATTAATTTATGCTCAAGCATGGGTGACCAATCCTGCTTCAAGCTATGTTTTCACAATCCTGCGCAGTGATCCAGTATAGTTTATTGCCCGACTTTCTTTTGCAGCAAACATTGTTCTGTAAATAATTGCAATTTAAAGTGACAATAAGAAAATAGACAACTTATAATGCGTTATAGGTTTACCAAGGTAAAAGTGGCACATCCGGGTTCCGTCAAAAACCAAAACAATGCTGTCTATTTTTCAAAAAATAAGTTGTACAGATAAAACATAGTGCCGTGCATGGATTCCACGCATTGCTGAAGCTCTAATATTTTTGTGCGGACAGATAGGCTGTCACCTCTGTTATGATCTAATTTTGACTCGTTGTGTTTGTAAACATGCGCCAATTAACTTTGGTAAAGAAACATATTGCGTTTCCCTTGATTGAAAATTAAAGTAGTCCCGATTAATAGATGTTCATGACTACGGCTTGATACTTCTGAACGGATAACATTAATGACTCTTTACGCTTTTAAGTACACGTAGTTGATATGTTAGATTAAAACATGTGCAAAGAATACGTTATTACTCAACATGCGGGCACTTGGCAGGGATTTCGAATAAACTTTATCCCTCCGCGGCTGGTGCTTAGAATATTAAACAGATGTATTATCTTTGTTAACTCGCCATGACAAAATATCAGAGTTCCATATTTAAAGTGATTCTAACCATTTGATATTAAGTTATAATTACATCCGGGTCTTTGTATAACAAACCCTAATATTCCACGTTGAATGAGTAAAAGGTGATGTTATTCGATCACATAAAATCAGCAATATATAAAACCTGTAAGGCGTTATATATCGCTGATAAAAGAGGACGAAAATAAATACAAGAAAAATAGATTTTATAAAAAGTTTGATATTTTATAAATTATATTAACAATACTAAAGTTTTTAGTTTTACAAAAGAGGCCAAAATATAATATGAATAAACTATTTGGATGTGTACAGTTCACATTCAAAGGGAGTCCTGTAAAGTAAATCTACATTTCCACATGAAAGTGACAACCGATTGTTCATTCCTGTCATCATCCGGGTGTATGCATTATTCTACTTACATTTATGCAAAAGGCTCAATTTAATTTACTGTAACACTTATTCATTTGGTTAACAATAACATTGTCACATTTGAGATGGTATTTAACGAACTTTTTATTGCAGATTTTCTAGTAAAACAGGAGGTGTCTTGAATCCGATCCCTGATCGCCGTGTATACCCAATACTTATTTTAAAAACTTCCATAGCCAAGCGCCAGGTAAAAGAAATGTCACGGGTATTTCGGACGTTACCCAAAACTTTTTCATCCACTTACGGCGAACAAATATGAAACGGTTAAAGACTATTGATAATTCACTTGTAGGTTTTAGTTAAATTTTCACTTATTTAAGATTTCAAAATATCTTTTTAATCTCTTTAAGTCTGCATAGAATTTTTCGTCGTTGATTTTAAATTTTTTGTCAAATCTTAAAATATTAAAATTCAGATAATGATTCAATTTTTTTTTTTTTTTGATATCTTTCTAGTGCGTGGGTAATAACTAGATACCAAATGAATCATAAAATAATTATCATTGTAGGCTTTTCTCATTACTTCTCTTCCTGAGTATGTAACTGACTGTAATATAAGTCGCGTTTTCAGTTCATTTTATTATTTACGCATACAGCATATCAGATAACATTATAATTTATACAAAATGATATTACAGAATGTATAATACATTACGACTCAGGTGTAAAATTAGGTGGGAGAGTGAACATATAAATATTCAAGAAAATATATATGGATGCAGTGATTATTACAAAATGTTTATATACTAATCCACATAATTAAATAAACATATAAGTACATGTAAACAGACATTATTACAAAATGTATGACTGAAAAGAAACTTATTGCAGGCGACATAATTACAAAATAAACATGTCTGTTCACATAACTGAATATATAAATTATACTAGGACAGATATTATTACTTAATGCATACATTTGGTCAAAGAAATAATATATTGTTACAACATGCATATTTTTCTGCACATAAATGATAATACATTTATATGGAAACGGATATTATAACGAAGGGCATATGTTGGACCATAATATCTCTCTCTCTCTCTCTCTCTCTCTCTCTCTCTCTCTCTCTCTCTCTCTCTCTCTCTCTCTCTCTCTCTCTATATCTATATATATATATATATATATATATATATATATATATATATTATCTATCTATATATCTATCTATCTATCTATCTATCTATCTATATATCTATCTATCTATCTATATATATATATATATATATATATATATATATATATATATATATATATATATATATATATATATATATATATATATATATATATATATATATATAGTGGATTCCTCTTTATTGCATAGCCAAAATATCAGAGAAAATTATGCAAATAACAGGAATATGAATTTAACAGGAATAGAGTATTTTAGTGAACAATGATTATTTATGTTCAGTTAGTCCTTTCAGTTATATGTATAATACTATTATAAACATCCTAGGTACACTAGTAATGTAATCTCATTAAGCATTAGGGTAAAATAATGAAATAAAAGCAAAATTTTCATAAAACTTTGGTATGTTCTCATTTCTATGTAAATGGTATATTCACACATAACTTTTTACCGTAATCAGTATATTTTCCCTCATTTTGGGGAATATGTTATGCAATTAAAAGGAATTCTTGGTTTAACCTGAGCAATTAAAAGGAATATTTAGGAAATGGTTTTGTGTGTTGAATTAACAGGAATATACAATTTAGTGGAATCTACTGTGTGTGTATATATATATATATATATATATATATATATATATATATATATATATATATATATATATATATATATATATATATATATATATATATATATATATATATATATATATCTGTACTCCTGGCTGGACACGTGAAGACGGTATGTATCCCATATACTGCTTCCAAACGAGATATATAAGCTATATGCCTTAATTTACGTCACAATGTAAAAATAATGCGTCACAGATTAATGACGTCAGTATTGTGGATTCATTGAAAAGAAATAAAAATTGAAGCCCCTATTAATATACGTTTATACATTATTGTATATTTTAATACATCATTTAAAATGTTAGAAAACCTTACAAAAAGGGCAGTCGTACAGATATAAAATTTACAGTCTTTGCTTCGCTCTCGCCCCATATGGAACTTAGTGACGTTGCATGTTTTCTTGAAATGTAGAAGACGGACGATCAAATGGCATGTGTATGTTTTGGAAAAAATGTTTGAATCCCCTTCAGGAAATGCTGTTTCTAAAACACGAAACGGAACATGAAATACAACGTGTATTAATTTTCATTGAATTCGGCATTTTAGTGTTAATAAGTTTGATGTCATCGCTATTCCAAGGACACCTACGATTAGCAGGAACAGACCAGTTTTTCACCAATGATGCCTAGTCTACAATGGTAACGCGTTCTACACAGACAGACCAGCACCTGCTCAGAGTTGGGTTCATTCCTATGATTCAACAGTACTTAATGGCGGATACTACAGAAACCTGAATTTATGACTTTCATTTTAAAAAACAAAAATATTTTTAAATGATGGCCCTGAAAACGTACTGTAAACGTGGAAATTTACACGTGGGGGTAATTAGACTAATTACGCGATGATGAGTTTTCATGTAAATTAGTCCCCGCGTACCAGTCTCACAGATTGTGCTTAGAATTATCGTTTTAAAAAGCACTGATCTTAGTAGGCTGTGACATCGCGTAAAAACCGAAGTGTATGGTTTGCATGAGAAATACGCGTATTTTACAACATGCTAAAATATCTACGTTTACAATATAAAACAATAAAACAACAAATAATTATTTTTCAGAATCAACAACGCTTCTTTACTTATAACGAAACTTGTCAGCTACATTCATGTTGGATTTCTGTAACATTCAAAGAACAAGACTAGTGTCTGCCTGTTCTTTACCAATGAAATGCGCCCTAAGTGTTCGCTTATTACCCCCACGAAGATAATGGACCGGGGATATAATAATGATGCCGTGTTTCCGTTAGTCTGTCTGTCCGTCATTCAGGCATGTTGGAATATACAGAGAATAAATCGTTAAACCAAATATTTGTTAACTTTGCATACCTACTCACCTTTTTGAAAGGATGGACCCAAATGATTTATAGGTCAAAGGACAAAGCCATGAGTATGTTTATAACCATTTATTTATGCTACAGTTTAATTGTGAGCGCTACTGAGAGATTAAAGAGGCAATGCTTTGCACTAAAGTGTAATACCGAAAGAGTAGTTCAGAGGCCTCCAGTCCGTACTCCAGCTATAACGTTAACGTTACATACATTTTCTTGTTTTTCTTATTATGTTTCTGACGTTCAAAATTCCAAAATCTTAAACAACGTATATACTAAAGCCTCTTCCAACTCAATTTGAAAAATGATAAATAAACATAATTATCATGTTATAGTAACGGAATGAATTCGTGACAAACTGTCTGCCTCGATAATTCGCTTCATTCTTAAATTGGCAAACATAAACAAATGCATTTTGACATTTTCCAAACAGACATGTTCACTGTATTGCTACCCTTTTCGTGGTATTTTCTAAATATCCAGTCCTTGAAACATGTTTTTTTTTCTAAAAAGAAAATATTTATTGTTTAGACCAATAAGAGTTAGGTCCACAAGTATTGTGCGCTCCTGGATGCGTTTGAGTTCGTATCACAAAGATACAACATAATTATTTTAACGACCTGGCGGGGAGATAAAGGAAGGGGCGTAATAATAATTTTTTTTAGAAATTTTTAAATATCATCTTATTAAGAAATATATTCTTTCATAAAATAATGAATATGTCATATTAGACTGAACGCAAAAAGGTCTAAAAATATTTCTAATATACAAGGTTTGTTAACTGTAATACGTGTTAAACTAATTCGAGCAGTTTATATTTCTCTTCACAATTGTATTTCTTTTTACTTTTTGTTTGAATGGTGTTTTAGGTCACATTCAAGAATTTTTAGTTATACAGTGGTGACCAGTTATTAACGGTGGAGGAGAGAATCTGGTTATCATGTTCCCGAGAAGAGACCACAGGCATTTCGTCAGTAAACTAGTAAACGTTCTCACAAAAATCAGCCTAGGGACTCGAACACTGACCAGAAGTAACTCATGGATGAAAAAGCGATGCTCTACCCCCACGGCCACGGGGATTTACAGATTAAAGGTTAAAATAAAATAAAGATTTGAAACATGCATAATACATGTATGCATAGTCAAAATCAGTTAATTGAGTACATTCAAGGTTTTCTCTAATTAAAGTTCATTTCTCTGAGTTAACGTTGTTTTTCTCCCCGATGAAAGTTAAATTAAAAAAATTTTTAACTCGGAAGTTTAAGTTCAACTGCTTAAAATATAACTAAATGGCCCTGCCACGATATAACTGATATAACTGGGCGTAAGACAATAACTAACTAACTATAAATAACCAGAAAAACTGCGGTCTGAGAGCAAAACTATGTTTAACTCATTTAAGTGATTCCAGTCCAGTTTAAAGAAAAATAGTTTTATAATCTTTGATTATTGATTAACAGGAAAACAAGAACAGTAAATGTTTTTCTCATTGAGAATAGGATTATATGCGATGTATTTAGGATAAACTAAGTTGAACGTGTATATATATATATATATATATATATATATATTTATATATATATATATATATATATATATATATATATATATATATATATATATATATATATATATATATATATATATAAAGCACAAATACAGAAATAACAAGGTACCTACAAACTCACCATGCCCTGAATTACCCACTGTAATAATGTAAATTGATTTGATACAACGTTAAGCCCTATTTACTCTAGGTCAATAAACAACTTGCACTTTGAAACTGACTCGGAGTTGAAAAAACTATAGGGTCTGAAATGAATGATAACGACTGCGATTCTTCGAGTATGAACAAATATTAACTTCGCGTGTTTATCGTTAAGACGATAATGCGATACTAAGCATATATCAGCACGTCGATCTTTTATAATGGGGCTATCAAGTGGCCCAACATTAACAACTATAGCTAAAATCTTGATTAAAACAACAGAAAAAGATGAGGAGAATAATTATCTACAGATTCGTAGAATTGATTTAACTCTGCTGTTTTCTACAGGGTGACCACCGCCTCGATTTTCTAGCAAAGAAATACGCATAGATTAATGAGAGAGAGAGAGAGAGAGAGAGAGAGAGAGAGAGAGAGAGAGAGAGAGAGAGAGAGAGAGAGAGAGAGAGAGAGAGAGAGGGGGGGGAGAGAGAGAGATGTCTTTAAGCAGTCTAAGAAAGGTTGCGACGTTTTTTTTGTTTCGAGTGTATAATCCTTTATAATTACAGCAATGAACCTGAACTTGTTTGTATAACAATTATAAAAAAATTAGAAAATTCGATATATCATCAGTACACGTTTTATTTACAATAAGATTTATAAATAAATAACGGATATGATAAACAGTAAATGTTTATTTTATTTGGATGCATTATATAGTTTAAGCCAATAAAGATATATATACATTCACGATAAAATATACCTATATTTAGAGCAACATAAAATATCTAGAGCAACATAAATGTATATATGTAAGCCAAGCCGATACACGCAAAAAGTAAATGTAGTAAGAAGTATATTGTTGGAAATTACACATACCAAAACATGCTAAATGTAATACCGGGGATATACATTTTATAAGAACAATGAATATAAACGATGCAAGCAGAATGAATAACATTGCAGTTTCACGTAAATTTTTACAACTGCATATATATATATATATATATATATATATATATATATATATATATATATATATATATATATATATATATATATATATATATATATATATATTCAAATATATATGATGTATCCTTGTACTGAGCAGGTAGATGATTTAAGTAAGGAATCGACATGCCCGGACATTTATCATAGTTACTACGTCGGTATTTAAAAGTACATGAGCTATGATAAAGCACGAATCATTTTAAGTATCTAGCATTCTGCATCACCATATTGTATAAAGTCGAATGTCCCATCCACTGAATCAGCTTTTAACTGCTCCAGATACTCGTCATCATTTCTGTATAATCGTGCCTTTTTCTGCAAACTGCTGCAAACTGTACCTTTTATATCTCATCTGCTGCTTGTTGCGTCTGAAATTCATCAATAATTTTGTAGATGTTACGCTGTTTTTTTTTCACTCTCTTTGATTGAATTTACTGAAGTAGAGTTAGTTCATATTTGCTCTTGTTCGTATGTGACACGTGATCGTGAGCCAGCCTGGCTCAGTCGGTAGCGCGCTCGACTCTTGATCGTGAGGTCGTGAGTTCAAGTCCAGCCGACGTCAGGTTGGTTTCCTGTCCTTCGGATGAGACAGTAAAAACGAGGTCCCGTGTCACAGTAGGTGTCGGCACGTTAAAGAATCCTCACTGCTCAGTGGCCGTAATTGCAGAGCATATGCCAAAATTTGAAGCCCTTCACCGGCATTTGGTGACGTCTCCATATGAGTGAAATATTCTTGAGTGGGACGTTAAACAACAATAAACAAACAAACAAACAAACAAACTCGTGATCGTTTTGCCCTCTACTATAGCTCTGTCTGGTTGATGGTTATGTTCTTGTCCTATCTTTGTGGGTATATCATCTCAAGTGCAGATAGAAGCTCTTCAAGTGTTTACTACATACTTGCATGATATCCATATGTTCCTTTTGTTATTTTGACGATATATGTAGCCATTCAGTATCAGTTGTCTACCACCCCTGTTTGTCTGTAAAAATTCTACATGAACGAACGAGTGCGCCGGCTATGGTGACGGATGAGACCATGATATCCTAACATACTCATTTGTTTTTATAGTTTAAATTCACAAAAGACTTGTTGCAAAATTACCGGTACCTTTATCTAACTAATAACAGTTTTTTCTTTGCTTATATAGCCAGAATTCCCCTTATTAACATTAACATCTTTAGCTGATTAATAAAAATTTACACTCTCAAGATATTGAAAAAAAAACTTGTATATGTTTGAAGCATATAATATTTCAAATCTTGTATTCACAAGTAGAATATATATTTATTTATTTTTGCTCAATTTCTTTTCATTTCTTATTTAATAAATCATTTTTTATTATATAAATTATATATTTATAATAAATTCAAATTATGAAATTATGCTGAAGTGAATATATATTCTTTTTTCATTTCATTCTAATTTTTACCTATCCTCACCTTTAATTAACAATGATCACCCTAATTTGTATATTCAGGTGTACATTGTCAAATTCCAATTTCGCCATAGTAAATTTTCACTTTTTTTTACTGAAGATGTACAGCTAAGGAAAATTGGGAACACACCATCTTTAAATGCAAGCCATTGCCTCTTTATTAATTCCGTAGCGCCCTGTGTTGAATGAAAATGGTGATGAAAAGTACTTGTTACCTTGTTTTTTGACCAATAAAATAATTAAGGTTCATCCTTTCGAACAGGTGAGTTACATGTAGTTTGGAAACATTTGAGTTAACGACCTTCCGGCTGACGGACTGGTGGGCAATCCACCATTACTATAACTACTTAACGTCGGGAGGGGGACCATGCACGAACACCCGGACAAGTGATGACATGAAACGTAACGCTAATATGCCGTATTAAAGTTAATGCATTTGGTATTTCCGTTCCATTTCATTAACTGGCTGTCAAGCGATGACATGAAACGTAACGCTAAAATGCCGTGTTGAAATTAATGCATTTGGTATTTTCCGTTCCGTTTCATTAATCGGTCCACGTTGTAACAAAAACCATTACTGAAAGGGCTTGAAACATGTCTTCCTAATTACACATTCATAACAAGTTCCTTTGTCTTCATTCACTAATTACATCCAATGGACACATTACTTTAGGGAAGATCTACTCCTTGGAAACTTAAGCTCATTGTAGGAAAACGAGGAGAATTTCTACGGAAAGACAACAGCCAGTCACCATGAATAATTATATATCCAAAAATGAGGGCAAACTACCCAGAACGAGAAGTAATGGGAGTATTCTTTATCTTTATTGGTAATTATTTCATGAACGTGAAGCTATTAATGATGTCCATACCAGATAACCAAACCTAAAAGAGGAAGTTATGGTGACAACAGGATATCAATGCGACTGATGATATTCTTGAATGCAAGAACTGCAGTTCGCCCAAATGTTTTGCATTCAATGTAGGAAGTTAATTATTTCTCCCCTATCATTTTATTTCAAGTTGAATAGTTTGTATACAAACAGACTTCTTTGAAACTGTACTTCCTGTATAAGACGTGGAGTTTGTTAACATCCTGCTAGGTGTTGACAAAGAAACCAGGAAAATAGACAGGGATGCAAACGTGTTAATTATATGACAAAAAAGATTTATAAACTTTATACCCTTTTCTATCCCTGTTTGAAACATAATGCAGCCCTCTACTGAGATGCGTCGAAATCCAATATGTCAGCATCCGGGGGGAACTTATCCTTTTTAATCAAAGTTCTATTTCAGGAAGATGGACATATAGAAATTCGGCTAAAAACTTTGTTGTAGCAAATAGCAATTTTGGTAAAAAAGGATTAGTTAAAGTCACACGTGTTTTGTTCACAATCGTCGCAGGCGTCCAATTATCGGACAAGTCCTGTAACCAATCACATTGATGATAATTTGTCAAATGTGGATTTCTACTATTGTGATGTTGTTTTGTATATTTGCACGGAATCTATAACTGCCGAATACCAGAAACCAAATAAAACAATCGATCCGATAGAAAGTCATTAATGAATATTACTTTAGACTAAAGAATAAAATATTTTATCAACTTAAGTATCTGTGTGTTCCTTTATCGGTTAAAAATTATACATGCATAGCTTAAAAAATAAAACAGGAAACATCTGTTCGTAAACGACAAAGATACAATCACGCACGTATCGATTATAACATGGCGGAAGTGTATAGCCAAACATACATTGCCTTTCAGAGGAAGTTTACGAACCTCTTAATTGATTCACGTTACTAGAATTTCCCAGCGATGAATTACTCCATTGGGACCTCGGAGAGTGTTAATACCCCAGTTAAGCCCTTAAAATCACTATCGAGATAGCAATTAATCGAAACGGCAAGTTTATATGTAATTCATCTGTATGCTGAAATGTTTTCGTGTGACGTTTATAAAAATTTAAAGGAATGGATGAAAATATGCTTCCCAATAATATGTCATTATGTTTGGAGAAAAGAAAAGTTGTGATAACCGTTTTGGATAGAAAAGAAATAATTTTGAAACTTACCATGATATAGAGGGGATGAAGCACTTTAGTTGAATTACGTGGCAAATAATTAAAACCATTTTATATGTTGTGTCTCTCAGTGTCTATTTTCAGACAGACGGAAATTCGTGTTAAAGTGAACCTATTTCCGCCGTTATTTAGCATGTTGATATCGGTCTATTAAGATAATTTGGCACATCGTTACAAACACGAGTCTAAATTTAATCATAACAGGGGTGACATGCTAGTTTTCGGCATAGTAAAACCAGAGCTACAGTACATAATGCGTGTTATGTTATGTTATGTTTTGCCTGTACATCCCTATATTTCGAAAATAGACAGTATTGTCACCAAGTTTCAAATATTCTATACAACGTGAGAATGGGGTTAGTATTTGTCTCAAGGGACCACTCATTTTCCCAAGTCAAGATTTTCCGATCCACTCCGTTACTTACTCTGTTTCAGGAACGACGTGGATCAGAAAACCTTGACTTGGGAAGATGGGGACCACTTCTTACTTTCTTCATGAAACGAATTCCGATTTTGATTACTTTATGCATTGTATGTGGCGAAAATAAAAGAATCGATTAAACATGATAATTTGTTTGTTTGAATGGTATTTTATGCCACACTCAATACTGTTTCAGCTATAATTATGGTGGCGACCAATTGTTTTTTTTTTTTTTGGTGGAAGAGAGAACCCAGCTACAATGTAGCCGGGAAGAGATCACCGACCTTTTTACCAGAAAACTGGCAAATTTGCTCACAAAATCCTCCTAGGTTTCTAACCAAGCGGCAGCGGAGGCTCCTTCAGTTGGACAGAATCGTATAACAAGAGACAAGAGAAAAAAGTCCTGAGGTTGGCATTGTGCCAAATACATGTACATCAAATCAAAACTGACTGACGGACAGACTAAAGAGTTTCAATATTCAATGTTAAACAGTTTGACTTTTTATTTTCATTGTTGTTTTTTTTTCAAAAGAAAATGAAAACAAAAATCTATTTATAAACACGGTCCCAATAATTCTTGCATTTCGCAGTAATTCGCAGAAATTGGCCATGCATGTCATCCTTGAGGCTATGGCGATTAAATACGAATTTAAGAAGGCGTGAATATGCTCTCTGTCGTATAGAGGCCGAAAATAAGCAGGGGCTAAAATGTCCTGTATTTTTCACATAAACATATGTTTTTCGGTTATTACTTGATGCGTTGAACACAAACTTTAAAAAATATGAAAAAAATAATCAAAATATTGAAAAGTATTGAATGCCGGCTTAGGCTTACAAATACGCAAGCAATATTAGTTCATATTTTGGTACAATATTATAAAACCTACTGAAAGTTGTCTCATTTGAATGACGTGTTGCTTGATATTGGCATTGTGCCAACTACATGTACATTAAAAACTGAATGACGGACAAGTTTTAATGTCCTATGTAAATAAATGGTCTAACATTTGTTTTGATCTTTGTTATTTTCAAAAAACTTTATTTGTAAACAATGGCCTAGAATCTCCATAAAGAACGATGTTCACACATCACAGATTGAAATGGTACATCTTGATTTCTGTAAAACATATTAAGCGAGAAGAAATCAACCCACAATGCAGTTATTTATTATGAACTTGGTAGATTGCCTATGGAATGTATTCTTAAAACTCTTATCTTGAAATTCTGGATGAAACTTCTTAACACACATAATTATATTTTCAAGGTTTACTATGAGTTCGTGTACAGCGAATTTGTACAGAAGAAAAACTGCAAAAATTGGGTTGCTAAGTATTGGTTAAGCAACGTTCATTTGATCTTTATAAGCAGTTTATATCAACAGATATTAATCCATCGTCAAAATGTTAATATATAGACACCTGGCTGACAACTGTATTCTACAAACTAAGTTGTTTAAACGTATCCGAACATTTTATAAGAAACGCATTTGTAATTTGATAGTATTATCATATTGTATTTTTTATGGAAACCGGTCATTACAAAAATGTTCCTTAGGAAAGACGATTATGTTCTTCAGATATTGAAGACGAAATTAATTTTGTTCGTAAATGTCCCACTATGAATTAAAACATATTTTGTTGTTTAAATACAAAGGGATTTGACACAAGTTATCTCAGCTTAGATCGTCTTCTCCCAAAAAATATACGTATAACAAAATGACAAGTAAACGGCATGATGTAAGCAGAGACATTATGTTAACCATTGCATATGTATCAACAATTAAATATATTTTGAGTGTTACAAAAAAGGGGTTGTAGTGGGTGCATGTGAGATAGAAAGGGGGTGGAGTACTTTGATTATGAGGAAAGGGGGATGCGCACTGGGTAAAATGATATGTATAGATGAATTAGCTAACGATGTGATAACCATACTTATCTTCAGAATCGGTTACTCTTTTTAATGTATGAATGAACCGATTTGAATATATTTTGGTTACTTTCGGTAGTTAGAGATGGATTGCCGAATAATATTATAATAATATCGGGCCTTCCTTCATTATAAATAATATCCTCAATGAGAGAAGGGGGGATATTATCATATGGTTTACAGTCAAGAAAGTAATGTAGTTTTCGACTCCGGATCCGCAGCGACACCAGTTGTTTGCAGTAAGGTTCATTTTATAAAGGTCTGAATTTAGTGAACTGCATCCTCGGCGCAGTCTGGTATTGTTAATATGTTTGTCGATTTCCAAAGCTATAGTACCACTTTGTATTTTTAAGACAACAATTCCTGAAGATATTCTTATGATAAAGTCAACTATGTAGTCAGCTTTTATCTCCACAAAATGTAAAGGAATTATGTAATTTGGTTAAATATATCAAGTATGCTTTTATCATTATGAAACACAGAAGATTGATCTACGTCATTTATTTGTTTATCTCTTTTTTCTTTTACCATATTGATATTTACTGCGAAATATACATTATCTAATTACTATATGTCTATGTCTAAATAAATAAAAAAAACTTTAAAATCCCGGCGTTAATTGCAGCAGCGAAATCTAAAACACTGTATATATCGAGGATTGTAGGACACCTGCCAAAGAACGGCGTTAATGTTAATGCAAAGTATACTGTATACCCGGAATTTCGCACCTTTTCATTTTTGCTCTTTTGTGACAGAAAACATATTCACCCCGTCTTAAATTCGGACTAAATCACTACAAAATCGTGGGTGGAATATATGTCCCTACTTCAATAAGTTGGCCTGAAAATTTCCCATTCATATTAAATTTGCCCTCTCATCTAAGGACGAAAATGGCGAAAATTAAACGGGAGCGAAAATTTCAAGGTATACGATAATGAATAAGTACCAAAGGATATCCGAAACTCCGAGTCCACTAGAATACGACAAATTAGATATAACAACAGTCTCAACACGAAGAACAATTGCGAATCCCAAACGGGGTGGGACCAGGTGTCCGGGAGGAGTCGGCATCCCCTGTTAGCATGCCACATCCGAGGCAAATGTAAATCTTATAATATTTTTTATCTAAATTAACGGCTTAAATTGTTTTTAGGGTATTAAGATTTACCATAGAATAGTCTACATAACATGTATCCATAAAGATGTACTGATATTGGTAGGTCAAATATTGCCAGATCAGACAGGTATCAGGCCCAGAGTACCCGCTCCCTGTCTAACACTCTGCGTATTTAGATTTAGAATGACGGCTTAAACAATACCAATTTATGCACCACATCAAGGCAAAAAAAACCAAACAAACAATATTTATGTTACCCTATGCGATAAATCAAGACAATTTAATACATTTTTGACGTGACATCGTGACATGCTCTATATATGCGCGCAGTAACTTGATACAGACGGTAATGTGGGTGCCGCATGCGCAATAAATTCGACTCTGACTATCATGAGCCGACTCTCGCCTGTGGCGAGGCCCGGCTAAAAGTCATTCAATATGTCTCTACAGTTCGTTTTGTTTAATCCTTTCACCCCTGAATATTTGAGTTGTATGCTCTTTTGCTTTGTTTAAGACTAGTCCATTACGCTCTGTAGGGTTGAAAGGGTTATTTTTTTTTTGTTTGACATCCCGCCAAGAATTTTTCACTTTTCACTTTTTTGGCTTTAGTTGAAATTCCACATATGCTGAGCACTTTTCAAAGTCTTTGGTATGACCCGGTCTTGGAATCGAACCAGGAACCTTCCGCTTGCGAGTCGAACGCTCTACCACTAGGCCATTGACCTATCGCCAAGTGTCTGAGACATGGCTGCCCATGTGCATTTTCGACGTAATTCGATTGTGATGTCATAATCACACAAGTACTTGACGGACCATTTAATTTTGACGTCATAATTGAAAAGTTTGCCAAACGGTGCCATGTCGGGCATTTGGCGATAGTTCAATTGCAAGCGGAAAACAGAAATTAATATGAAAAAAAAATATAGATAAAATTATGTGAAAGAAGATCTAATTCATCGCATAAGTGGTTCTTATGTAAAGTCTTTCACTCGCCATTATTTTTACATATTACCTGCACTTGAAGACACAACGGGATACTTTAGTATGATACTAGAGTGAGTCATGGTTAAGAAGCCGAACTTATTTTACAGAACAGATAATAATGATCAATAAAAGACTTAAGTTAAAAAACAATAACTTAAAATTCACCATTGGCATACGAAAAAGAGAAAAAAAAAACGTTATCTTTGTTAAACAAACACCATGACATAGGGAAGGCAAGTGTGTGTATATGTATCTTGTAATTCGAGGAAGTCCAGTACACCGGCTTATCTAAGTAAAACAGAACAGTTTGCAAATGAAAAAAAAAAATACGAAAACCAAACCAATATATCACCATGTGTGTACCATTCCCAACAAGTAACCCAATCAGTGCGTATCACCAGCTTTTCTAAAGTACGGGTTTTGTTTACATGTATATCTTGTTCCGTAATAGGTTCAGTGTATTACATCTTATCGAAAACTTCAAACAATACACAGGAATTTGGAAAGTTCAAGGACAGTTTGTGGTTACGTTGTGCACCAATAATATGTAACAGGAAGTGCTTTGACAGTCTTCCTTTTATACATGATTTTATGTGTAGTACGTTTACAGAAATTTTAAACATGAATGCTCTATAGCAAATCAAACTATATACACATGTATTCAACTCGAATTTGCATTCAGTCAAGGATTTTATATATATTTATTTGCTAGTACATACCTTTCTTCTGTTCGAGTCTGTTATGATACCGATGTAGTATTTATACCAATAAATAAATAAATAAATGAATAAATAAATAAATAAATAAATAAACAAATAAATAAATAAATAAATAAATGAAATAAGATGAATAGATGAAATAAGATAATGACTGAATAAAAGCACCATTTTACTTCATCGATATACACACAGATGTGTATATACATGCCGCACTTCTGTACAAAAGTTCAAAATTAATATAACAATAATATATAATAAAATAATAAAAAAAGAAAATGATAAAAGAATAAATATATCATTGAAAAATGTATAGAAAAAAGGAACTGATAAAAATGAAATTATTTGTATACCCGAATACCCCAATATTGTGAAGTTAAACAAAACAAGACAATTAATAAATTTTGAAAGTGTAGACAAATGACATATAGAATATGGAATTAGATGATGATGATGATGATGATGATGATGATGGTGGTGACGATGACGACGACGATGATGATGATTATGATGATAATGATAATAACAATCTAAACAATTGTAATAAGATAATAATAATAATAATAATAATAATGATGATGATTCTGAAGATAAAATAAAATAGATTAAAATAATAATAATAATAATAATAATAGTAATAGTAATATCAACCAAATGATAAAAAGTATAATAATAATAGTAATAATGATAAAAAATAATGAATATAATGATAATGAAAATAATAAAAATAACGATAAGATATAAAAAATTATAACAATAAATATTATCATTAGTAATAATTAGAAGAAGAAGTAAAAATCAATCAAAAATGGAGGCAAAAATTGAAAGTAATCCAGTCAATTAATCTTGTCCAAGAAATATATATATATATATATATATGTATGTGTGTGTGTGTGTGTGTGTGTGTGTGTGTGTGTGTGTGTTATACTAGTATCATTATCTGTCTATATTATGGTTAAGACATAGGGAAACTACAAAATTTCGAATACTTCAACCTACTTTCTATAGATATCTTCTATACATTGTACAGACCGTTTGACATCTTGAAAAAACTGGTATCAGTATTATTTCTATAATTATGATTTTTGTAAACCGTCAATACAAAATTTAATGATTAGTCTAGCAGCAGGACAAAGAAAAACAACGGTCCTGAAACTGAAACACATCCGAGTTTTCTTATCTTACCATTTAATAACATCCAATAAGACGTCAACAAACTGAAAATAAATATAAGTTACACTAAAGTACATCCTTTAAAAACAACAGCAAGTGTTCTATAAATGACCAAAACCGGAAACGCCGTAAGTACTGGTCTCTCTCTTATCAGCTGTTATTTCCCCCAATAACTTTCCTGACACTTAAAATTTGTCTTTTCCCTAAACACTTCATTTCTTAATCTTTTTTTTTTTACATCTAATTTGAAATATATTTGTAAATTCTAGGTAAAATAACGATGCTGTGGACATGTCGTGTATATACGCTGTTAGTTAATTCTGTTCCTGAGGCAACAATCAATTTGTGATTTGTTTTATCAATATAATCTTTGTTAACCTATCGATGTGACGTCATTACCATTAGTATAAAATCGTGACGTCGTTGAACAATGTCAAAATGAATACTGAAATACTTATACCATTGGTATAAATACTGAAATACTTATACCATTGGTATAAATACTGAAATACTTATACCACTGAGATATAGTCGTGACATCATTGAACAATATCAAGATGAATACTGAAATACTTATACAATTGGTATCAAACTACATTTTGGAATGATGACAAGTCTATAAATGCAGAATATATCCGGATAATGACTAGTCTATAAATGCAGAATATATCCGGATAATGACTAGTCTATAAATGCAGAATATATCCGGATAATGACTAGTCTATAAATGCAGAATAGATCCGGATAATGACTAGTCTATAAATGCAGAATATATCCGGATAATGACTAGTCTATAAATGCAGAATAGATCCGGATAATGACTAGTCTATAAATGCAGAATAGATCCGGATAATGACTAGTCTATAAATGCAGAATAGATCCGGATAATGACTAGTCTAAAAATGCAGAATATATCTGGATAATGTATTTAAACGTCATTTTGATTTTAATGAGTATGATTTTAAGCGAGGTATCGTGTTTCATATAAGCGTAATATTGAAATATGGAGATACAATGTCGTACAATTCTATACATGTATATAACTATGTGTACGGATTTTGTTAACACTATTTACATGAAATGTGCCTTCAAGAAGTAAAAATGAATGTTCGGACATAAAAATTTATTTAAAAGTAATAGTTTTGGTTTAAACAATATCTTATTGAAAAAGAAGCACAAGAACATTGCATCAAGTAATACAAGGATTCAGAAACAAGCTAATTAAAGCTTATATCTTTGTGTAACAGAATCACAGCTAACACCACAGTCATAACATTAATGGACAATGATGAAGATAGAAATGGTAATGGTGCGTTTGGTACTGTTTTCTATAAATACGATAATGATGAAGGCAGAAGTGAAAAAAAGCAAGTGTAATGATAATGGTAATGGTGGTTATGTTGTTTTTTGATAAACATGTTTCTATTAGATATAATAAACATAATAAAAGTTTTAGTTTTAAAAATAACGGACCTAAACAAATGCTCAAGAGGATCGGTTCTGTCGGGACTTCATCTGTTAGCCAGATAGCAAGTAATGTTAGTTAAACATTTACTTTAATTATAAATAACGGAACGGTTCTGAAAATATCAGTATTCTCTGGTGAAGAAAGTTGTCGGTTTCCATAATTATACTTTTTTGTTTCATATAAATCAGTTTCTATTAAAGCTGTGTTTACCCAAAACGATTATTTCGATTTTTTTCTCTACTTTTAATACTTCTACTTGATGTACAATAACAAATAAGAGCTATACACAGGCATAATAAATCTTATATTCCTATATATTTTGTGAAAATAAGACCAGGTCCAGTGTGGTATTCATATACAAATAGTAACGTTGAGTTAATCGATTGCAATTGAAAAAGTATCAGACCTGGGTTTCTGAACCACTATTTACAAAATTTATAGGAATTTAACAATCTGTATGCATGTGTATATATCTTTTTTGTTATTGTAAATCAATCTAAGTAGTAAAAAGGGGAAACAAATTTGAAAGAACACAGCTATGGTCCTTTTAACTGAAAATAGCTATAATAACGTGTAAGACTTTTGTGAACTCTTATTATTTACATGTAGATTTATGATCCAAACAGGAAATTGACAAATTATAGACTTCATATGATTTACATGATTCTATGTCGATGTAGTAATGCTTTATAAATAATTACCAAATAAATAAAATTATACGAAAATAAAACCTTGCCACCTTACTTCCTAAAAATCCACGAAGAGCTTCTTTAATACACAGTTCAATTGCGGCTCGGATAACGTCGTTTGTGTATTTTAAAAAATATTCGGTGACTTCTTCCGTTAAGGAATAACGGTTCTCATATTCTGTTTTCACAAAACCAATCCGAGGCAATCACTCATATATTCCCGGAAAAAAATCAATAGGATAACGATTTTATTATACGAGGAAGTGCATTCTTTATTGTCAATTTCAAAATTGCATTATGCAAATTAGACACGTGACGATGGTTTTGATGAATTTATATAATATGTAGAAGCCTTAACACTACGGCGGAAAATTGTTTTCCCTAATCACTGCGCATTTCTAGAATAGATGAATTGACACCGTTTTGAATGTATACACATTATGAAATTACATACCGGTATGTATTTGTACGTTCAATTCAAAATGGCCTGGGTATTTTCACAGCCATCGAAAGTTCAATTTCATATTCACAAAAACATTCTACCATTTTTTTATATCGTTCGTATATCAACTTTGTAAATGAAACTGATTTTCTATCGTTGTTAATTTCCAATATTCCGGAAAACACTTTGTTAACCCTTTCACCACTAAATATCTAAATGGAATGCTCTATTCTATTGTTTAGGCCAGTCTATTATGGGTTGAAAGGGTTAAAACAACGACGCTAAATACTACAGTGTATATCAATTATAATGAAATCAACATCAATACATGGAAATGCATTGCGTGATATAAACATTAAGTGCAGAAATATCCGATTTAAAAGTACATTAAGTGTTGAAATACGTATGACGTAATAATAAATGGTGGGTTTGGCATTTAACCTGATTTCGTGTTTGTTTCATATAGTATCGACGTCTTCATGCACCAAAGGTCAATTAAAAAGTGACAAATCAGCGTACAATGATTATTAAACTTAACAATTAATAATAATAAAAAAAACAAACAAATTAATGAATAAATAAAAAAATTGAAAAAATAAATTGATTTAAAATAGCGTGCATAATATTTAACATGAAAATGATTTTGAAAATACGAAATATATATTTGACGTACATCGTCGCGTATGGCGTATGGATGAAATGGTGACTAGAGGTAGATGGCGTCGTGATACTGATACGGCATATGGATGGAATGGTGACTAAAGGTAGATGGCGTCATGATACTGATGCGGCATATGGATGACATGGTGACTAGAGAAAGATGGCGTGATGACACTGATATGGAGAATGAATGACATGGTGACTAGAGGTAGATGGCGTCATGACAATGGTACGGGGTATGGATGTCATGGTGACTAGAGGTAGATGGCGTCATGACACTGGTACGGCGTATGGATGACATGGTGACTACAGGTAGATGGCGTCATGACACTGGTGTGGAGTATGTATGACATGGTGACTAGAGGTAGATGGCGTAATGACACTGGTATGGCGTATGTATGACATTGTGACTAGAGGTAGATGGCGTCTTGACACTGGCACGGCGTATGGATGACATGGTGACTAGAGGTAGATGGCGTCATGACACTGTTATGGCGTATGGATGACATGATGACTAGAGGTAGATTTTCATGACACTGGTATGGCGTATGGATTATACGGTGACTAGATGTAGATGCCGTCACGACAATGATATGGATGACATGGTGACTAGAGGTAGATGGCTTTATGACACTAGTATGTAGTATGGATGACATGGTGACTAGAGGTAGATGGCGTCATGACACTGGTACGGGGTATGCATGACTTTGTGATTAGAGGTAGATGACGTCATGACACAAGTATCGAGTAAGGATGACATGGTGACTAGTGGTAGATGGCGTCATGACACTGGTACGGGGTATGCATGACATGGTGACTAGAGGTAGATGACGTCATGACAATGATATGGGGTATGGATGACATGGTGACTAGCGGTAGATGGCGTAATGACACTGGTACAGCACATGGATGACATGGTGACTAGAGGTAGATGGCGTCATGACACTGGTGTGGAGTATGTATGACATGGAGACCAGAGGTAGATGGCGTCATGACACTGGTCCAGTGTATGGATGACATGGTGACTATAGGTAGATGGCGTCATGACACTGGTACGGCGTATGGATGACATGGTGACTAGTAGTATATGATGTCATGACACTTGTACGGGGTATAGATGACATGGTGACTAAAGGTAGATGGCGTCATGCACTGGTATGGCGTATGGATGACATGGTGACTAGAGGTATATGGCGTAATGACACTGGTACGGCATATGGATGACATGGTGACTAGAGGTAGATGGCATCATGATACTGGTGTGGCGTATGTATGACATGGTGACCAGAGATAGATGGCGTCATGACACTGGTACAGCGTATGGATGACATGGTGAGTAGAGGTAGATGGCGTCATGACACTGGTACGGCGTATGGATGACATGGTGACTAGAGATAGATGGTGTCATGACACTGGTGTGGCGTATGGATGACATGGTGACTAAAGGTAGATTGCATCATCACGCTGGTACGGCATATGAATGACATGGTGACTTGAGGTAGATGGCGTCATGACACTAGTATGTAGTATGGATGACATGGTGACTAGAGGTAGATGGGGTCATGAGAGTGGTATGGAGTATGAATGACATGATGACAAGACGTAGATGGCTTCATGACACTGGTACGGGGTATGGATGACATGAGGACTAGAGGTAGATGACGTCATGACACAACTATCGAGTAAGGATGACATGGTGACTAGAGGCAGATGGTGTCATGACACTGGTACGGCATAAAGATGACATGGAAACTTGAGGCAGATGGAGTCATAACACTGGTATTGATGATATGGTGACTAGAGGTAGATGGGCTTATGCTATTGGTACGGCATAAGGATGACATGGTGACTAGAGGTAGATGGATTCATGACACTGGTATTGATGAAATGGTGACTAGAGGTAGATGGAGTCCTGACACTGGTATGGCATAAGGATGACATGGTTACTAGTGGTAGATGGAGTCATGACACTGGTATCGAGTATGGATGACATGGTGGCTCTAGATAGATTTTCAATGCACTGGTGTATGGATGATATGGTGACTAGAGGTAGATGGCATCATGACACTGGTATGGAGTATGAATGTCATGGTGGCTAGAGGTAGATGGCGCCATGACACTGGTATCGAGTATTGATGACATTGTGACTAGAGGTAGATGGCGTCATGATACTGGTATGGCGTATGGATGACATGGAAATAGAGGCCGATGTTGTCATGACACTTGTACGGCGTGTGGAAGACATGGTGACTAGAGGTAGATAGAGGTAGCATTATGATACTGGTGCATCATATGGATAATGTAATGATTAGAGGTATATGACGTCATAATACTGATGCGGCATATGAATGAGGTGACGACTAGACGTCGTTGACGTCATGATTCTGGTGCGAAGCATGGATGATTTGAAGTAGACAGCAAGATACCCAAGATACTAATTCTTGTATACTAGTGTCATAAAACTGTATACACGTTTAACGTATAAACTCTTGAATAATACGTGACGTAATATCGAGTAACCGCATATACATTATTGCATTTTAAGTGACGTTATATCGAATACACAATGTATGAGCTATTTCTTGGTAAGGGTCATATTAAATGACGCGATGTCAAGTCAGTAAACTAAAGAAATCTTGTACAAGTCAAGCTTCGAAAGTTAAAAGAGTAACGTTCTTACAAATACACATTAACTTGTTATTTTTCAAAAATGTAACATTAAATACAATATATTTAAACTGACGTTTAAAGTGACGTTTTTTTAATTACAATTACGTAAAAAGGACAAGGTTGTAAGTTACGTTATGTCACGCATATTACGTTACTGCGTATAAACTCGTGCATAGTATCCAAGGTGGTGTGCGTTACCCGTGTAAACTTGAGCGTAGTAAGTGGCGTTAAAAAGAGACACTACCGGTACGTATAAACTCGTGCATAGTTAGTGACGTCATGCCACGCACTATACCTATGAATTAGTGCATAGTAAGTGACTTAATATCACTCACGCTACGTATAAACTCGTGAATATTATGTGACGTACTGTCAAACTACGTGTAAATTCAAGCATAGTAAGTGGCGGTATGTTAAGCTCTGAATATTGATTGACGTAATGTCGTACACACTACTTGAAATCTCGTGCATAATAATTTGCGTGATATTAACATACGGCATATACGTGTAATGTCACGCATACTACGTATAAACTCGTGCAAAGTAAGTGACGTAATTTCATGAACACTACGTGTAAACTCGTGCACAGTAAGTGGAGTAATTTCATGCACACTAAGTGTAAACTCGTGCGCAGTAAGTGACGTAATATCATGCACACTGCGTGTAAACTCGAGCATAGTAATAGATGTCACGAACCCTTCGTATTACTCGCGCATCGTAATTGGCGTGGGGTCATGCACACTACGTGTAAACTCGTGCACAGTAAGTGACGTGATATCATGCACACTGCGTGTATACTCGTGCACAGTAAGTGACGTAATATCATGCACACTACGTGTAAACTCGTGCACAGTAAGTGACGTAATATCATGCACACTGCGTGTACATTCGAGCATAGTAATAGATGTCACGAACACTTCGTATTACTTCGTAATTTCGTAATTGGCGTGGGGTCATGCACACTACGTGTAAGTACATGCTTAGTGCTGTAATTCCAAATATACTAGATTTATTTTTAAAAAACACACACACGTACAAAAAAGACTGTTGAAACTCGTGCATAGTAACCAATGTTAAGTCATGCACTTTACATATAAACCCCTACTTAGTAAGTGACGTAATGTCTCGTACGCTACGTATAAACTGGTGGCGTGAAAAGAGACAGTAACGGTACATATAAACTCGTGCATAGTAAGTGAATTCATGTCACGCACACTACATATAATTACGTGCGTGGTATATGACGTGATGTCCATACACACACTACGTGTAAACGCGTGTGTAGTAAGTGATGTTATGGCATGCATACTACGTATTAACGCTTGCATAGCAAGTGGTGTGATGTCACGCACACTACGTAGAAACTTGTATATAGTGAATGACGTAATGTTATGCACACTTCTTATATAATCGTTCATATTTAGTGATGTAATGTTACATATACTACGTATAAACTCGTGCATAGTAAATGATGTCACGCTCACTACGTATAATCCTGCGCATAGTGAGCGCTGTAATTTCAAGAATTATACATTTGTTTAAAGAAACAATACAAACACACACATACATACATACAAAAAAGACACACTACATATGATTTCCTGCATAGTAAGTGTCACGAAATGTTACGTGGAAATGTGCGCATAGTAAGTGGTTTGATGTCACACAAACTACGTTTAAATTCATGCATACTTGGTGACGTCATATCACGCGCACTACATATAAATTTGTGCGTAGTAAGTAACGTAATGTCACACAGACTACGTGTAAATGCGTGCATAGTACGTGGCATTATGTCATGCATACTACATTCAAACTCTTCCATTGAAAGTGCCGTAATGACACGCACGCTAAGTATAAACTAGTCAATATTTATTGATGTAATGCCACGAACACTACGTGATGTTATACATTCTACGTCTATCTCTTGCATGGCAAGTGGTGTGATGTCACACACATACACACACACTACGTAGAAACTTTGTGCATAGTGCGTGACGTGACGTTACATCTTACACACTACGTATAAAATAACGCATATTTAGTGACATTATATCACGCTACGTGTAAACTCATGCATAGCAAGTGACAAATGCATACTAGGTATAACTCGTGTGTAGTAAATGATGTCATTTCACGCACATTAAATATAAATGTGTACGTAGTAATTAAGTGACAGAATTTCACACACGCTTCGTATAAACTCGCACATATTAAGAGATCTGAAGTTATGCATGCTACTTGTAAACTCGTGCATAGTAAGTGGCGTTTTTCAATGCATACTACGTACAAACATTTGCATTGAAAGCGTCGTAACGTCACCTGAGTATAAACTCGTGAATATTGATTGACGTAATGTCACACACACTACATAGAAACTCATACATAGTGAGTGATGTAATGTTATGCACGCTACGTAAAAGTTCGTGCATATTTAGTGACGTATTGTCACCCGTACTACGTGTAAACTCGTGCACAGTACGTAATGTCACGCAGAAAACATACTGACTCGTGCATCGTAATTGGCATGATGTCACGCACACTATGTATACATTTGTACATACTAAGTGCTGTTATTTCAAGTATACTACATCTGTTTGGAAAAAGTGACTTAAATGCACGTGGCGTTAAATATCAACAACCCTACGTACCTAGTGCATAGTAAGTGATGTAATTTCACGCTTGCTACGTATAAACCCGTGCAGTGACGTTTTTAGGTGCGTGTCTAGTGAACTAGTGACGTTCTGGTTGCCATTATATTTTTTATTACTAATCATCTATGTGGGGAGATCCGTCTGGAATCACAAGAAAAGTTCATCGGAAAGATACAACAGAGGGAAGAATCATGGGTAACGTTAAGGGGACAGGAGCATTACCCCTTGGAGCCCCTTTCTTTTCCCGTGGTTGTCAATTGATGCATGCATATGATCTGTAATATTATACTCTTGAAATTCTTTTTTCAATTCACGCATAAAGAAAAACTTTGACAAAAATTAAATACAGAAATATACGATCTCCTAGTTTGAAATTATTGGATAATTTTCCACTTTTATTTTTTCTCTTTTTCCGATATAACGTGTGGAATGTTAAAACCAGGTGGATAAAGATTGTAAATTATAAATACTTATAAGTAACACTGTCGTCCCAGTAAATAAAAGAACTTGATAAGCGCAACAGAAAGATATATCCGATAAGAATTCAAATTGTCAGTTTCGCTCTTGAAGCATATCAGTTTCTTCCCCCAGCGATGGCGTTGATAAGCCGATATCCTACGTATTATTATCATGTAATTGACTTTTATGTGCTATGATACTTCCGTTAAAAGAAAATCGGGAAAATCTATTCCATTGGATTATGACAATAACAATGATGATGACGGCGATGATGATGATGATGTCAGTAAAGGCTTTCGATGATAGTTATTTGTTAATAAATAGTACAGAAATGTTCAAAAAGATGATAAGTTTAATCAGTGTAAGCGATTTTTTTCTCCAAATTCTGATAAGTCTGGATATGCGCGTGTAAAAAAAGTCATTTTGCACACAGCTGTGCTATCTTAATGTCCAAAGTCTGAACTATATTTTTTGTAACATTTTCAAGATAAAAGAAAAACGAGATATGTGTTAATTACTAATTAGTCTTATCACCTTTTGAGCAACACGGTCCAGATAAATAGCTTTACAGTAAGTTACTCACAACGTAACGAGGAATATTTGATAAAAAAAAATATTACATTATTTAGCTAGAGGTTAGTTCTTAAATGTCGAAAAAGAAAACAGACTAAAAGGACAAAATATTATAGATAAATTCTACAACTTTTCAAAAAACAACAAAAATATACTGTATTGGGACTCGGCAAAATGCAATTGCAGGAAAGCCGTAACATAACATTACAGACGTAATATTTGCCAGTAATTGTCCAAAAAAAAAAAAACAAAAAAAAAACAAAAAAAAGAAAAAACCAAAAACAAACCAAAAAAACAAACAAAAACAAATAAACAAATGTTTTTCATTAGATAGATAGATAGATAGATATACAACCCACAGGGTAAAACGTAACATAAAACTTTAACAATTCTATGAATCCCTCATATGTCCATGAGGGTAATAAATTCTTCACTAATTTCATATTTTAATAAAAGGCTGTTAAGTACTTAGAATGTAAATGAAAATATTTTTATGTAAATAACAAGGTGAGAGACAAATGACGTCACTACCCTACTTACACATTTTACTAGAATCCCACAATAAGACGATTTAATATTTAATGTGTCAAAACATCGTAATCCTGTAGAAGTATACAGGTATATAAATACGTATACCTTGTCGTGTTTACAATGACACAACCAGTAATTAAAAAAAAATCTGACATGGTTTTTTTTTTGACCTGGGAGAGGATATGGGATTTATTTTTCTCACTTCTTTTTTTCGAGATTTTACAGACGTATTCAATAATATGACACAAGCTTTAATTGCACAGATGAATCATTTAAATGTCATTTATTACATGTGTTAATGGATATAAAAGATATATATCTTATCCCTCTCTCACAGAAAAGAGAGAGAGCGCCGGTATTTGCAAGTATATAACATGTTAAAATGTTCGCAAAGAAGTCCGATATCAGTTGCATGTTTTGTATCTTTTTAATTGGGACATTACTTTCGCAAATTTTTAAGTGAGAATAAAATAAAACCAAATAATATATTTCCATCCAAAAACTTTTTTTTCGGCTAAATTAGATCTTCTATTTCTTTATATGCATTGTTAAAAGTCCTGGAACAGTTGATTATCCATTAAATTTCACAGCTGAGCAGGCCTATATCATTTTGCTGTATAATTTTAAAAATCTTTATAATCTACATTTTATAGCATTGCTATATATTATGTTGATATAAGGAATATATATATATATATATATATATATATATATATATATATATATATATATATATATATATATATATATATAGTGTGTGTGTGTCAGCCAACATTTTTTTAAAAAAAAAGTATTAAGACAATGATATACTTTATAAATTAATTAATCAAGTTAGTACTAGGAATTATCTACTATATTATTTAATTTGATATTAGAAAAATGTCTTTCAGAATATATATATATATATATATATATATATATATATATATATATATATATATATATATATATATCAACATATTGGATTTTCAGATTATCTTTCAGATAGTCAAGTACCGCTGTGTAGTTGGCACTTAAAGATGTGAAAGGAAATTAATCCTTTTTCCTGGAGTGATCCGATCCGACAATATTATGTGATAAAACGTTTAGGGAAATAAATTGCATAATTCTGTTTATATTTTGTTTATATAGAAAATTGAACAAAGGGTGCCTATCGCTCCCATTATTACATGCTTTGGATATGCGTGCTTTTTCGTTTATATATATATATATATATATATATATATATATATATATATATATATATATATATATATATATATATATATATTTATATATATATTTATATATATATATATAAGTTTTGTAAATAAATCAAATAACTTATAACATAGCCTTCCCCAATAATATTATATCGTAATGCATTTTGTATTCAAATGAACACTATATTACATGCGAGTTTAATATTCGTTTCAAGCCATTCAAGAATCTATTAAAATTCCCATGAAATTTAAGCGTAATTATGCATTACGGATAAATGGGGGCGAATATCTATAAACTTGTTTGTTACGCAGTGTCCTCATCAAGATGGATTTCTTCTTGTCCGTCGTATCAAATATCCATTTAATATAAGTGTCAAATAAACTGCGCTTATGGTTAATATGTTAAAACACGCTTTGTAAGTCTCTACATAGAATAACTAAATGCCCTCGCACATTATCGCTCCGTCTTACAGCCTGCTCCTTCGAGTCTTGTCGTTTGCAAAGCCTTATAAATTATCACAGACCACGTGACTTTACCTAAAGCTATCGGTACATTTCGTATATCGACCTTGTAAAGATTGGAACTAAAGCTAGTAATTTCAAGCGTTTAACAGACACGTCGGACTTTCTACACGGTATGTACATTTTCTATTATATTTTATTGTTCGGAGAAATGTTTTTCTCTTTATAAAATGGTTAGATTTACTGATATCCATGTTTGTTTAGAGATGCGAAGTTATATTTATAATTTGCGGTTCGACTTCAACATGGCGGCCACATGAATAAGACGCATATTTACGT
Source organism: Atrina japonica (assembly GCA_030159075.1). NCBI lineage: Eukaryota > Metazoa > Mollusca > Bivalvia > Pterioida > Pinnidae > Atrina > Atrina japonica. The sequence goes on along the minus strand of BROG01000067.1, from coordinate 1,670,677 downwards.
CTGTATTTCACGTTTTTAACCATGAATTAAGACATGATACACAGAGATTATACAAAATTTGTTTTTAAGATATTTTTCACATTATATATTCGTAACAGGTCGTTGAAAAAATCATTCTATAAAAAGTAAATTGTTAATTAATTTATCAGCTATATGTAAATACATTGGCAGTCTGCCATGATGAAGCCCCGCCCACCTCGTTTAAGCAGACGATAATTCACACGATGCAAAACTTAGCTTGGTCAACTTGACACGTATATATTTGCCTGCATGCTGATAAAATAGACATGCTACGTGCACATGCATTATATTTGAGATAAACACAGAACAAGATTTAAAAGGCAACTGATAAATTGTGAAAATGTGCTGGAATGAGTTTGGACCGACCTAAATAATATAATCACTATGAAAAAAATGTCTACCGCAATGCTTCTATCACTGTGTGTTCGCCGGTAGAAAGAAAGATTGAACCACACACCGTGATGTCATATTTGCGTTTTGTTGTAACAGATACACGTAGATAGATCTAAGTAGATTACGGAGTTTCACAGAAATTTCAGTCCAGAAAGGATTTTTAAGTCGTTATGAAAATACAAAAAATCCATTTACAGGATGCCTATTTTTGAAAATTATAATTTTTGCAATTTTCTCAAACACGTGGCGTGAAAGAATTTCTTTTTTTATTATTGTCCAACGTATCAATGGCTATTAAAAAAAAAAAACAGACAAAAAAGTATTCAGTGAATCTTTGTTCAGGGAAATTAGTTTTGTGGAGAAAAAAATGGATGATATAAAAATAAATTTCTCTTTAAATATGAGGAAACGGAACTATGCACTTAAAATGATTTGGGTTATTCCGAAACAATATATGATTATAATATACAACATTGCTTAATGACGGAAAATGGAATATGTTGCACGTGTTTTATATATATATATATATATATATATATATATATATATATATATATATATATATATATATATATATATAATCCAACTTATTCTTGGGCGATACTTGCAACTCAATAGGCGAGTGTGTATTCGGAGATAAAGCGAAAGCTATAGTTGATGTGTACAGCTTCCGTAATAACGACACATCACCATTGTCAAGATGCGCGCACAATTCATGATCATATTTGCGTTTGAGATGAAACAAGCGATAGCTCAAGTAACCGTTGGTGAAATTCCTCCCGAGAGGTTTATACAAGCTTGGAATGAGAAAGAACTCTACAAACGAATCAATGACATTTCCAAAGTTAGACGGGATTTAATTAGTGCCGAATGAGTTTTGGATTTTAGTTTCGTGGAGGACGAAAGTGACAATGGTGAAAGGTCCCGCTGAGAGAAGTGCTGATAGGGAAATCTTCCAGACAGGAGCCAGTGTGTTATTTAGTCAGATCGTATAGGAATATTACACTCCAGTCAGTAACGTTGTGCGGGCAGAAATTTTGGGGAGAATACATTACACATCATCGTGCCGTTTAATGGCGTTTTTTCATTTCCAAATTTAATAAATTAAAAATTCCTGCAAGACTTTTAATTATATGTTGCTGTATACTCGTTTTCAGCTGAACCAAATTGGAATTGTGTAACGAAAATTGCAACAAAAAGCATTTCTTTGTTAATTTTTTTTTCTGTTGAAAATTGAAATTCCAATATCATATCCGAAAATTCACTCGGACCCATTAATTGTACGGAATCGCCGAATGCGACTTTTAGGAAATCATTTAGGAATTTTTTCCCTGGGACATTGAACTTTTTATTTATACGATTCTATTGCATTTGGGAAAGCAAACGAAGCTGATAATCACAAGTTTATAGGAAATACAATGTGTACCGACTAGCACTCGGCGGAAATTACTTGAAACCAACAGTTCTGCGGAAATGACGTCATGACACGTGTTTTGTATATTGAAATATTTTAGCGATAATTAGAAGTGTGAATTAAAAAAAACAAAACGTTGTTCAACATACATATCATTATTGAAAACTGAATGGTCACGTCGTGAACAGACGTTTTGCTAATGTTTTCTTTTTTAGAGTCCGGAAACGAAAATTGATATGCATTTCCAATATGTAGACCTACATCCCACTGACAATAAAAACAAACATTATATATATACCTAGTTGGGAATACGAATTCAGTTAGTTTTAATTTATATGTATTTGGTTTAAAAGGAGGCAGTCAGATAGGGGTGTTAAAATTCGAGGTAGTACCCACATTTCAAAAATATTTTCGTGATGATTTAGCGGTTACATATATTGCAACCGGAAAATGGCAACCGGTTTATATATATATATTTATATATACACACACACACACACAGACATATATATATATATATATATATATATATATATATATATATATATATATATATATATATATATATATATATATATATATATATATATATATGCGCACGCGTGTGTGTGTGATAGATATACTTCATGGACCGCGATGCTCAAGGACAATCAGCCACCGAAGCCCCTCGTTTAAACATGAATCGACGTTTACCTAAATTAGAAATGTTACGTAATAAATATGTATCAAAACGTACAGACTGATGAAATAATAGATTAGGAGTTGAACATTTAACATTTATTACGCACGCAGTCATTGCACGTGATGTTGTATCGATCTAATCCGCGTTTGCCATGTAAGGTGTCCTGCAGTCATTAGGCAACGAAAAGAGCGATGTTTTTTTTCTTGGCAAAGTAGCAAATGTAATTACTAAATGCTTTATTGAAATTTTACGATATTTACGTCTTTGGTTTCTGAAATAGCTCTTCTCTAAAGAAAAAAAAAATTCACGTTGCTAAGAAAAACAATTACACTGGATATGCATCACAGCATTTACCACATACATAAATGATTAATAAAATATCAATCAAAATGTCGTATTTCGTTGTCTTTATGAAATCCACTTTATCTCTTAAGTCAGATTATATAAGGGTGTTTAATGTAGTTTCTTTTACCTCGCCATTTATGATGTTTACATTTGTTTTGTTGTTGTTGTTTTATTTTTGACAATGACAAAATCTATACATATCAAATATGACTTATCTGTTTTATTGCTCTGACATTCAGATCGTATTCTATACACAATACAAAAATAAACCGCGCATATAAATGTACACGGCATACACAATCTGTTTTCGCCGAGTGTATTCCTACCTCGTCGTTGTCTCGTCGTAGGGGTTTTAAAATACGACTTCTTTATTTATTGGATAATTCACAGGATCGCCTTGAAGCTTGAGGAAAGTGGCAGAAATCATTCCTGTGTCGTCTACTTGTATTATTTACCGATAAAATAACATGATTAGATTAACCTAAAACATACAAGTTTATTTAACAGCAAAACCTGTAGGACACGAAGGGTCATTTCAGGTCAATACTTAATACAAATGTTTGTTTGTTTTATTGTTCGGTTGTTTTATATCCCGCTAAGAATTTTTCTCTTAACTAGATATGTCACTAGCTTAAGGTGAAGTGCCACAAGTTTTGAACGGTGCTGTAGACTGAGGCCAATGTAGCGGGGGTTTCTTTTACGTGCCACGCCTGCCGTAACACGGGACCTCGGTCTTATCCCGAAGCCCCGCGACTTTTCCTTAGTGTGCCGAGCGCTTGTCCAAGGGACAGTATCTACCATTTTAAAATTCTTTGGTATGACTCGTTAACTGGAATCTAACCCACTTTCCGCTTGCGAGTCGAACGCTCTAACACTAGACAGAGTGGCACAAGTGGTCTTGATACAAATGCATGGAACTGAAAATGTACCCATTTGACATTTTAGTACTCACAAAAAACATATAGTAATTCCCGGAAGTTTTTTACGGGATAAAAATACGGAACAATAAAAAGTTGGAGTTATATACAAAAACAAATTATCAAAATATCGTTCCATTTGAATATACATGTAAGCTCTATTCCTGTACAATTTCAAGAGTAAACGTTATATGCGATAAAATAACACATGTATATTCAATATAAAGATTTTTTCCTGACTTAATTTTGTGGGGTACTGTAGATCACAAATGCACAACGCTTACATGACACATTTTCTTCCGACTTCCAATAATATGTAAGAATCTATTTCTCATGTACCTTCATGAAATACGAATAACAAGAATCCAGTATAAACGAACGATAATAATGCCGAGTAAAGAACAATGGTCTGCATTGTTTTACATCAGTAGTGATATGGTTGTTTGAAGTCTGTAACGAAAACGTAAATATAGCGATAAGCCTTACTTTGCTCCTGTAGGGCTTGAAATGTACACCGGTCACAGAATTGATTCATGTAAATGGATGAATGAAATATACGCATGACCTACACAGCACAAATACGTATTACAAAGACGCAGTTTTTGTAGCTTTGAGAAATATGTTCTTGTCGTGTTCTATAATCGTTCCGTAAATATATCATAGTAGTGACAAATTTTATCCAATTAGTATAAATAAAAAAAATGTGTTTTTTCGCGTTTTGAAATAAATTGTATATGACAGACACAGACACACACACATGTAATTTGTATAACCCCTCTTTGAAAAATTCCTAGATCTGTGCGTGTGTGTGTGTGCCTATATCGCCGGTAAAGCTTGTATTTCGAAAGATGTTCGTTCAAAAACATTCATATGAATCACACGAAGATGTATCGACTCTTGCCCAGAGAAGCTTGGTATTTTAGAAATCGACCACTTTTGAAATTGATGGCTCGCAGGAAGAATCAAGACTACAGCCGTTACACATTTCTTAGTTTATTGGGTATGGCTGTCAGTGACGGTGGGCAGAATCGATATCGCTATAGAAAAATGACAGTAAGGTATTTGAAAATCTATAGCTGTAAAATTATTGGATAATTTGCTGTATACTAACGAGGAATGTTCATGAGTTATGAGATGCGATTACGGCTACGCACGACTTGAAAGAAAATTATTTTTTGCAGAAATCCGGTGTTTTTAGCATAGAAAAAAGGTTCTATATCATTGTATTAAACGATGTAACATAAGCAGCGTACATATTGATAGTTTCGTAATGAAATAAAACTTTTATGATTTAGCAGGGAATTCTAGGACATTTTGAGGTCCGGTTAAAGGACCGATTCCGAATTAAAAAAATGGCTTGTATTTTCCGAAAATATATGCCAACATTCCCAATTATGAGATTCAGAATAAAGAGTAAAGCATTTTGAAACAAATATCCCAAATTAAATTTTTATGTTCTTGTTAAAATGTTGTGTTTTTCAATTTTTTTAACCCTGGGCCCAAATTTTTGAAGGCAGGAAAATCCCTGTGTTGGTGGAAATGCAGACATGGTGATACAAAAAATGAAATACACCGAAATGTCGAAAAGAAAACAGGCACGGTTTCAATTTATATCGTTTGGTAATTAGATAAAAATATACCTGTTATTGTTTGTATCTATAAATGAGCTCAAGTAAAAAAATTACACATGGCATAAAATCATGATTTCCATTAATACTTTTTTTTTTAGAATTGAGCTGTGTTTGTTGCTAATTTGCGATTAGATGGTTCTCACGTTAAACGTTTCCTGTTATTTATCTCCGGTTTTACCTTTCAACTGAGACATCGTAAATCGTATCCGAAGCTCACAAAGATTTATAAAGTTTACAAGAATTTGTGTACAACACCGCACAGATTGTTAATACACACGGTCATAAAATTCCCCAGCTTGCGTTTGTACGTTTGAAATGTAGGTATGATATTTAAAAAAAAAAAAAATTCACTCTTTGAAACACAATACTACCGTAGCTGTATTACCTGACCCTTTTGCCAATAAACGATTGTTGTCGATATACAAGGTATATAAATAAATAAATAATATAAATACACACACACACACACACACACACACACACACACACACACACACACACACACATACATATACATATATATATATATATATATATATATATATATATATATATATATATATATATATATATATAAATATATATATATTACAGAAAAAATAGACCGCTGCGCACAAACAGTCCGTGTTACTAGTTTGGATATCTCGTAAGTAGCGTTTTCTGTTGGTTTCATACAATTAGATAAGCGCTCTGTTGAAGATTTATCGTTATAGCCGGCTCATTGTAGATCGTAAATGTTATATGTTAATATCTTTACAGTAGTCCATTTCTTGTTTTATCCCCGGATCGCAAAAAATTTCCCTTACTAAAGATGAAAACTAAACATTACCGCGTAAGAGTGGGGCATTACACTTGTAAAGAAAATGAGGTTTACAGAAATTGACATCGTTACGGTATTCATTTTAGAGTACACGTGATTGCGGTTCTATACGGAAGCTTATTGCTGCCACGTGTAAAAAATATTATCTCGATATTTCGAGATGATAACTCGAAATTACGAGAAATTTCGAGATATTTTTTATTTGCGGTAGCAAATACACTTCCGCACGTGAACGAAGAGAACGATGTGATAAAACTGATGAAAAATAGCAATAGACCAAGTCATTCTGAAATATTTCACTGACTTACATAACTAGCTAGCTAGTCTATTAGAGTACTTAATCTTTTACTCATCTCCCCAAGTCAAGGTTTTCCGATCCACTCCGTTACTGTGTGAGTAACGGAGTGAATCGGAAGACATTGACTTGGGAAGATGGGCGCATGCGTGTATAGCAAAGTTTATTGTTCTGACTGATTTTCTTATTGCGGGGTATCATAGGTTAGTGGAATATTCTAATAATGGGGCGAATGTAGCACTGTCTGTGGCGGTAGACGTACTGGAATATTTTACTAACGGGGCGTATATAGCACAGTCTGTATTTTACCAACGGGGCGTATGTAGCACAGTCTGTGGCTGGAGACTACTGAAATAATTTACTAACTGGGCGTATATAACACAGTCTGTGGCGGTACACTTACTGAAATATCATGGGAACATGACAGAAATATTTTACTAACGTGGCGTATGTAGCACAGCCTATGGCGGTACTGAAACATTTTACCAATGGGGCGTATGTAGCACAGTCTGTGGCGGTAGACGTACTGAATTATTTTACTAACGGGGCGTATATAGCACAGTCTGTGGCTGGGGACGTACTGAACTATTTTACAAACGGGGCGTATATAGCACAGTCTGTGGCGGTAGACGTATGCAGCACAGTCAAAGATTGTAGATAAGAAAGGTTGTGGTCAATGGACTGCTGATATTCTTAATCTAACCGGGTGGGGATTATTATCACGATGGTGTCCAAATATGATAAAAAAAACAAAACAATTAGTTTGTAGTCAAAATTATAGCACTTACCAAGTGCTTGAATTCATTTTGTGAACGTTGTATGACTCTGCATTGTGTTGAAATGACATCTTTATCAAAGTTCTAAGTATACCGGCACATTTACGAACTGATGACACACGCGAAAACGATTGAATGAGTAACGGATTATCAACTTACAGACAGTTGTGAGTGTAAGTTCAATTTTATAAGTGTAAAGTCAAATGAAATGCGGATGGGAAATATAAGAATTTGCCCAAGGTTGCATTGCGTATTTTCAGTCGGCCAGTTCACTTCTACTAGTAAGATGCTCGGAACTGGCAAACTTCCACGTAAATAAATACATAATCCCTTTGAACGACGATATAAGACTTGGTCACGTGGTATTTTCCTTACAGAATAATGTTTTAAGTTTGTTATTGAAAAAGCAACGACTTTACGTCATGCGGGGTAAAAGTTCATAAAATTGGCAGAAATAGGCTTTCTTTTTATAAAGGTGTACTGTAAAAGAGGGCGAATTTTATTACAAGATGTTTTGGAGATGTAATTAAAGTAGAGATATGTTTATTGAGGTAACGAAGAACCACTTGAAACGCTAATGAAAAGAGAATGAAGAAATAAAATCTGATATTTCGGAAGCCTATAATACGAACAGACGCGCGCGCGTAATTTATCCTTATTTCAAATTATTTTGACTTTTACGTCTGTGAATATAATCTTTGATAGATTTGGTAAATAGGAAATAAATGAGTATAGAATCTACACATGAATAATTCATAGACTTGTGTGAATAACACTAAAGTATCCGAGTTTAAAACTTTACACAAATGAGGAGACAATGAGGTATAGAAATATTCATACTATATGACTGTTGAACTTATCAGGTGATTGTATTTGTTCGGCTATTGACTCTGCTTACAATGTAAGTAAAGGAAACTGCGGAAATTAAATACGATTTCACGAATTGATTTCTAATATTGATTTTGGAGTCATGATTTCAGTTTTCTATATACTTATATATAGATAATCGATTTGCTTTATGATCTGAGCGAGTGTTAATTGGTTTATTCATTTTCTTGGAGCTTCGCGACTCATTGCTTCATTCCACAGATTAAGAAAGGTATAATATAGATATGATATAGCGGAAATATATAGCATATATTACTTGGTAACATAGACATTTTCACCGGAGGTTGAATTAGCTATTTTCAGTCTATGCAAAGTATTTCGCGTGGGATTGATTAAAGAATAAATTATAGGATAGTTATGAAATATACTATAATTATATATTTAAATAACGGGACCGTTATGGCATATCTTTTATATTTAAATTGACTCAGTCGTTGGTGTGGTTGCTAAGTCTCTTATTGCATAAGTCACAAAGATTAGATCCACGCAAACATAACTTAATAAGAAATATATGTATAACATATGGAAAATGCAGAAAGAACATTTATTTAGAACATTTTTTTCTATTTTTTTTAAAGATATAAGGGCTATTTCATATATCGACTGGGGTCTTTCATGGCTGTTTATAGCTTGGCGCTTTGGAGCACGAGATCTTTGGTAAGCTAGTTAGATGTGACTTTTCCACAGGACAAATTGATATTTCTCGGATGCATTGCAACTGGAATTTACACTGCGTCATTAAAGATTTAACGCTAAAGATTTAACGGAAAGATTAATTACGAATCCGAAATCTTTCCCCAGGTTGCGACGCAATAATTAGATTATCTAACGCCATGGGTACTTAAGTTTACGTATGCTTAAAACATCGACCGTTTCTTCGTTTTACTTTCAACAGAAGAAAATGAAGTCACAGATACTTCACATGAAACTTAAAACCGAGGGCCCGTGTCACGTCAGCTCCACAGAAGTAAACAAAGTCCCGGGTCTTTAACGTGAAACTTAATCGAAGTCTTGTATCACGTCAGCTCCACAGAAGAATCCTGTGTCACATAAGCACGACAGAAGAATACAAAATCACGGGCCTTTCACGTGAAACTTAAAACCGAGGTCCCGTGTGACGTCATTTGCGGTACGTTACGTAACCCCACCCCCCACTGTATTTGCATGAGTCCATAGCATATGTCAGAATTTGTTGCACTTTGCCTATAAATGGTGAATTTTCCGTCAATATATATACATGTATCAATGTTCGTAATCTTGGATAGGATATAATCACCAAAAGTTCTTCAGACTGGCGGTTTATTTTTTATAAAATAAATGCATTGCATTAGATCTTCTACGTGTCAAATCAGAAAACGGGAGCAGTGAGAGATCGGTTTTTAATTAGATTGTTTCCGTATAAGTAAACTATCTTACGTGGGGTGTCATCGTCGTAAAACCACGGTCCGGAATCGTTAAGAGCTAAGACGATGGTGGGGCGCAAGACAGCAACAAAGCAAACAAAATAATTGATTGTGCAACAAATTCAATTTGCTTTTAATCTACAGTATGCGACAAAAGTGAAAAACAAGTTATTTTTCTCTCATGACATATTTCTCCTAAAACCTTACTTTTTCAAACAACTTACTTTTACAATCATTTCTTGATCAACACCAATGCACTTTTCTCTATTTAACCTCTATGTTTTGATGTTGCTGTTTTTTTTTTTCGTTTTGTGATTTTCAATTGTTTCGTTTTATAGTACTCGTGAGTTTTGTAGGACACAAAACGTTAATGTCTCTTTTTAAGTGTTTACACAAAATAGGGAATTGTGACATAAAAATTCAGTCTTCACTTTAAATTGTTGAATCTTGAAAACTGAAAAAAAATTAACACCTTGAGCTAGTACACAATGGAGCTGTTCAATATTTTGAGTTTCATGACCACAGTAAGAGTTTTATTTAGAAATGTTTTAACATTTCTGAATGTTTTGAAAAAAAGGATATTGACTCATACCAACTATCTGGAGAAAAATGAAATGTCTACTCACTTTTGTTACCATTCTGTATATCTGTAAGTTTCTGATGATTTTAACACTGGGACAATTTTAATACAGGGGCACGGGATTAGTAGTTTACCTTGGTAAATACAATGTAGGCCTAGTTTAGTATTTCTGTCGTAAAATTTGAATTTATCAGGTGGGAGTAAATTCAAAAATAAATAATAAAAAAACATAATTAAATAATATATAACATAACATGTCTAAACATCAGGCCTACTGACATATACCGTTCTGTAGCTTAATCAGTTTATTATATTTTTTTTCTTGTAGTCATTTTATGACACTGCAGAATTAGATATGCATTTAATATAAAAGACAGTTTTATTTATTGGGCATTGCTATCAGAATGAATAAACTTGTTCCTATGTACTAGGTAAATTATCAATGAATACTAAAACGTTCCTCTTGGAAGTTTATAGATAGATTTTCGTGGAAATATTTGCGTGGATCTAATCTTTGCGGTTTATGCACCAAAAGATTACTCAAAAAGTAAACTTATCAACCACGCGAAATGTTTCAATTTTAATTTCCTAACATAAAATGTTGAAATTGTTTATTGTGGTGACACGCTCGGCGTGATCTCGTAATTCATGGCGAGTTCAAACAATCATTCCCCAATTTTCTTGAGTTATGAAAAAAAAGTTTATAGGGGGTCTACGTGGTCGAGTGGTTAGAGCATCGCGGTTTGAACCACGAAGTCCCTCACTTCCAGTCCACGCAGGTTCGAGTCCCGTTGGAACATAACCTGAATTATGTGAGAAAGTTTGCCAGTTTACGTGCGGAAGGCCGGTGCTCTCCTCCCGGCTATATTATAACCGGGATTCCTTATTTAACTGAAAAATTGTTTAATATGGCGTAAAATCAAAATCAAATTAAATCAAAAGCTTATATAAATATTTTAATGTAATATTGATTTTTGACAATAGACATTTGAGCGCCGCTAATGTTTGGACACACGAATTCCCCCATAACTTGATTATCAAAACGCCAAAATTAAAATCGTCCCCAAAATATATAAATTTACACGCTGACAAAATCGTTTTCTTTTATAGCGTCAGATTCAGATTAGTTTATTCTTTATGCCAATGGCATATCGGAAATGAACATATTAAGAATAAAAAAAAAATCCGAATCTGTTTTCCATTATAGATTTGACACCTTTTCCACTGTGTAAGTGATTAGCTGTTTTTTAATCTTATTTTATTTTATTTTTGTGATACACATAAGTGTATAGGCCTACTTCGTTTTGTATGTATTTGAAGTAAGTGATATTGTTTTCAGTTTATTGTTCATTTAATATTGTTTAAATGATTCCCGTTATTGTATCTTCTGAACCTGGACGTATGAGTTATAATTCTATGAATAATTAGGGAAAGATATTATTTTCTTCCTGGAAAGTAAAACTTTGATAAAACCATATCTGAAACACATTTATACATACATTTCACACCCATTCGACAGATTTTAGGGCAGTGTTATTTATAACGTGGTACAGTTGTCAAGGTGAATGTTACATCTTTCAGTTGAGATTTGTAATTTCAATTTTTATTAACTGTTAATTACAATTCATTTCGTTACGAAAGATTTTCACACTTTTTACATTTTTAAAGTTTTGTTAATTCTTCTCCGTTTCTTTTTAGAAAATAAGACTTTTCATTGTTGTTAAGTCTTCACTGGCATGTTTTTTGTTATAAATTTTTGCATACTCCAATTAGAAAATATTATTTCTTTTTTGTATTGATTTTTATGAAGTTTATAACCAATTTGAAACCGTAACAATTTGATGTTTAACAAATAATTTAAATTGTTGCCCTTTTAATGAAACTTAAGCACTGAAGGCAAAACGTTTTTGTTTCCTCGTAGCTATCATATTAAAATTGTGATCTTAAATACAGTGCCTATCAAAAATAAGTGTTCACTTAAACAATTTTTATAAAAGTTCCATACAAATATAGGTTATTGGATAGACAAACTTTTTATCCAAGTATGAATACTTTAAGAGATTTTGGTTAATGGATTTTGTATTGTTCTATATTTTTGTCATTCCTTGTAAAACGCTTTTAGGCTATATGATTTTGGAGGGTCCGGTAATTACAAGCATGTCACGGGTTACCTGAGTCATATATGCGTTATTTATAGGGGAACTTTTAAATTATTTCGTGAAATACTTAACACACTGGCAGTAATGCCCTTACTTAAAAACACTTCTCAAATATCCAAATATATTGAGTAATAATTTGTTATATGAAATTTCCCTGAAACTTATAACAAATGACATGTATTATGAATCCCTGTCATGTTGTGATTTAAAAACTATTTTTTTTTATTACCCTAATTTGGATATGCAAGACGATGTTGCATAATTGAGACAATCTAATTAAAAACTGATCTCTCACCGCTCCCGTTTTCTGATGTGTCGCATAGAGGATCTAACGCAATCTGCTATGGGGTCACGTGCGGGTGACCTCTCGTAGATGCGTGATGTTCGACCAATAAAAATGCGACTTACAAAAATTAATGGCAAAGAGATGTTATTTATTTTACAAAAAAGAAAACCGCCAGTTCGCAAAATTCCATCGGAATATCTTTTGTGATTCGAACCTATCCAGTGTTATGAATATAATTCTGTACTACCATATTTTGTGTGCTCATTGTTGTTTATAATGTTAAAAATATTTACATCTCTTTGTCATTTGCCATTTGATCGCTTACAAGATTGTGAAAGTCGATTTTTCATTGGTCGAAAATGACACACCTACGAAGTCATCTGCACGTGACCCCATAGTGGATTGCGTTAGATCCTATACACGACATATCAGAAAACGGGAGCGAGTATATATCGCTTTTTAATTAAATTGTAATAGAGATACATTGATTTAAAAGCAAACTTCAAACCAGTATTATTTCTTGTAATATTTGGAACTGTCCTTGCCTTCTGTATTGGGAAATTTCAACAATTTATGATGATAAATTTTGTAAGTTTTAAATTAGACTTAAATTCAGGGAAATTTGACTTATATTGCCAGGAAAAACAACTTACTGTGAATTCCTCGCTTATATTGTATTTATCTTCAGTAACTATACTTAATATATACAATAGTCAGTAAGTTTTATACAAAAGGAAAACTTTTTACACTGAAACAGGAAGATTGAATGACTAGATAAGGGTCATTAGAGGAAATAAATTAGAGGAAATATGTAGTAAAATTGATTGTATGTAAACTGTAATTCATGAAATTGAAGGAAATTTATATGTGTGTAATTTCTAAAAATTATCATTGTATTCTGGTGAACACTGAAATTGACAAGTTCTTTTGAAATACAATATGAATATACATTATATCTATTAAATAAAATTCAGATAGAGCCATTGATGCAGAAATGTAAGTAGAGTTTAGTTTTAGAATATTGTCTGATGCAGTATTTCTGGTTATTTTTAAATAGCAATAAATGATTATTTAACATACAATCCAAATATTGCATCATGAGTACAGTATGTAATTTATTGCTATTTTTAGTTTTCAGTATCAGTAGAATGAAAACTTTGAAGTTTTAATTTGTCAGTTTCATTTAAATAAGTTGAATATAAGTGGGAATTTCCAAAAATATTTGTAGTTGTGTAATTAAGCTATGAATGTTTTATTTATCTTGATAAAAATTAATATTAAGGGGTATTGAAATGATGACAGAGATATGATAAACACAATTAAATGATGCCTCATAATATGTAAACTTGGAATGTACCTGTTTGTGTGTGTGAACAGGTGTGTGTGTGTGTGTGTGTGCGTGTGTGTGTGAACAGGTGTGTGTGTGTGTGTGGTGTGAGTGTGTGTGTGAACAGGTGTGTGTGTGTGTGAATTAATTCACCTATTTAATTAGTTAATCTTCTCTATTTTGTTTATTGAAGAAGACTTACTGCAACAGTAAATAAACATCATGTACTACCTTAAGATTTACAATCATAATAATGATAATTATAGCAATAACAGGAAAATGATAAAATGATAGTAAAGATAATGATTATGATAATAATATGACAATAACAATAGAAATATTAATAATAATAATAATAATAAAGGAAAATAAAACTAATAATAAAATAATAATAATAATGGTAAATAAAAATAATAAAATAATAATAATAATAATCAATAATAATAATAATAATGATAAAATCCATGATAGTAATAAGGATATGATAATTTCAATTATAATAATAGTGATAATGAAAAATAATTAAGATAAAATGAAATGATGATGATATGAATGATGATAGTAATGATGACAATAAATATATGAATAAAGTTACTGACAATAATATAATAATGTTATCACTTTTTGGTGAAGCCCTGATAAATCAAAAAGTGGTAAAGTGTTCTCATTTTTGGTAAAACCCTCATTTAATAAAAAAGTGAGAACATGATATATCTATTGTAAAAAAAAGTAAAGTGGTCTGGAAACTTCCATTATGAAAAATAATAAATTTTTCTGAACTGAGAAGGCAATTCAAATACCTTCTGTATCCATTGCCATATTTTGTACCCAATAGAAAAAATAAATCAAGAAAGATTGTATTTCAAGTATAGTGTACATTTACAACAACATTTACAACAAAGCATTTCAAGTAATTCTAAATATTGTCCACAGATGTTATAGAAAAAAATTTCAAGAAATTGAAAACAGCTTACATATATATATAATAGACAAAGTAATTCTAAGAAACTGACATAGTTATGTTTCATATTAAATGTTTATCAAGACATTTAGTATTTCAGGTAATTTAAAATACCAGTTATGAATAGATGTCATAGATAAAATATTTCAAGTAATTCTAAATACTTTTCATGGATGTTTTACCATGACAAAGTAATTCCAGTTATTCTAAATACTTTTCATGGATGTTTTACCATGACAAAGTATTGCAAGTAATTCTAAATACTTTTCATGGATGTTTTACCATGACAAAGTATTTCAAGTACTATTAAAATAACTAAGATGTCACATACAAAGTATTTCTGGTAATATCTAAAAAAAATCATGGATGTTTCATCCTGACCAAGTATTCCAAGTAATTTTAAATACTTCTCATAGATGTTTTATCATTACAAGGTATTTCAAGTAATTTCAAATATCTTATATTGATGTCATACACAAAGTATTTCTAGTACATGTAATTATAAATACTTTTCATAGATGGTTCATCCTGACCAAGTATTTCAAGTAATCTTAATAACTTAGAGCTCCATTTCAAGTAATTTTAAATACCTGTCATACAAAAAGTGTTTCAAGTAATTATAAATACTTCTTATATATGTTATATCATGACAGAGTATTTAAAATATTTTCAAATACCTTAATATATAGATGTCATAAATAAAGTATTTAAAAGTAATTATAAACACTTTTCATTGATGTTTTATCCTGACATAGAACTTCAAGTAATTTTTAATACCTTAGAGGTCATACACAAAATATTTGGAGTAATTTCAAATACCTGATGTCATATGCAAAGTATTTCAAGTAATTTTAAATACTTTTCATTAATGTTTCATCCTGACAAAGTATTCCAAGTAATTTTAAATACCTTGCAAAGACATAATGCCATTGGAATGATTGTGATTATAGAAAGTTTTAACAAATGCTCTAAAAGTGTATTTGTGATTATAAGTTTTAATACAATGGAATTGTACTTTATATAATGTAGAAATCCCTGAACAGGTCCCCACGGGTGATGGGTGGGTGATCACAAAATATATATGATAAACCGTACTTATCGGAGATAGATAAACCGAACTACACCATTTACAATTTATAGGGTACGCATGTTCTGATATGGAAGGCGTGTAAATCATGTAAAGACACGTGATAATAATGAGGAATTATTCAGTTCCCGAAGTTAGGAGATTTCTTAATGTCCGTAGACATCAAATGCTTGGTATCTGGTGTCGTATAGTGTAGGCTAGATCCCGAATTTGAACAAAGGAATTCTTACGCACCGTCAAATCATTTAAAATGCAACACTACACTTACTGAAATGATTATTTTAGAGCTTTATTGGCATAACATGTTGTTTTAAATGGAATATTTAACTGGCAAACGCACACGCAAAGTTAAAATTGTGAAGTGATGTGTTTTAAACTGATTGAAAAACTTTTTCTTTTCATTCACATTTGTTAAACGAATATTTGTTAAGAAAAAAGTCATGGCGCAAGTTCCTCGGTGTATACCGTTATTAAAGGCTTAAGTTTAACGGGAAACAAGAGATTTGTGTGAGATTTGCACACATTTGATAACCACAGTAGCAGAAATGTTACAAATTTACTTAATGGAATAAATTCTTATCGAACAGATGTACAAATGTGTCACAGTCGATACAGACATATCCTGGCACGTAAGTTTTCCCGCTTTATTTGCTCACTTAAACATAAATTGGTATTCTATCATTGTTTCTTATCTCTTTTGTTTGCTTACGTATGTGCGTACTTTGTGTTTATGTGTGAGTGTGCATATGAAAGTGTGTGTATGTGGGAAAGATTTTGTTTGTCGATGTGTGTTTTGTATGTGTACATACATGTGTGTTATTTTTAAGATGTTTGTGTGTACATGTGTGTGTTTGTGTGTGTTTACATGTGTGTATGTATATGAACATGTGTGTGTATGTATGTGTGTTATATCTTATGTCATGTGTATTCTTACTTGATGATGCAAGTTTTCATGGTGTATTTTTAAATTTACTGAGTAATTTAAAACTTACAACATGACACAGGTTATGATGATGGTGTTGTTATCGATGATGATGATGATGATGATGATGCACTTTCTGATTGTGTATGTTCCCACTGCCGCGTGAACTTATTATAGATAGAACTACCTCACCCAGTCATTATAATGAAACTACACAGTCACCTTAGTGCACTTGATATGATATCGTCCTCTGGTATTTGTTTTTTGTTGTTTTGTTTTTCCGTCACCTGAGATTCGAATTTGCGTCATGCGAAACATCAAACGTTTTCAACTTCTAAAAAGCCACTAAGCTAATTTTCAAATTTTGTAAATTAGCACATTTCCGGTAAAGGGTGTGATATCACTTGTTCACGACATATTTAGGGTAAGGGGCGTGGTGTGTAGGGTATTTTTGATAAGGGGTATGGTATTTAGCATTTTTAGGGTAAGGGTGTGATATTTAGGGTAGTTGGGGTATGGTATTTAGCATAATTCGGGTAAGGGGTATGTTATGTAGCTAGATATAAGATAATATTGTGAATCCGTTCATTATCTAAGCTCTATTAATTAAGGGTCTGTAAAAGAGTGAGATTCGGCTTTTGATTTGAAAAGATGCATGCAGGCTTTAACAATTTTTTTTCACCATGTCAATAACGTGTAACAAATAAACTCGGTACATAGGGTTAATGAGAATGTAGGTCTCGACACAAATGCTGTTGAATTCTTTATCCTTGATCCAAAAATTTTGTTGAAATGAGGCCCTCGGGTGACAGATGAGGCAGGGTCTTTTAGTCTCTTCCTTTTTTTCTGTTTTGAACGCTGATTTTATGCTTTACTTTTGAAATATAGCCTATTAAAGGTCACGTTTGTCTGCGTTACACATCAGAATATTCCTAACTCGATAGCTATTGATTTGTGTGTGATTTCTGCTTCGTCTTTCATGCCGCTGTCGTAAAGTAGAATGCGATATTTCTAGTAGAACAATACAGATGAACTCGCTGTCAGTAAATATAGGGCGCGCTACCAATAAGATAACGATCGAAGCAATGACGTCAGTGATAGCTTGTACTCTAGTCTTAACTTCAAAGTATCGTAATTTCAATTTTTCTCAAAAAAAAAAAAAAAAAATGGTTACACGTGCGTGAACCATGTCGTAATTAAAATCTTGCGATGTATTCAATGTGTGTTTGAAAAAACATCGAAAGAGTAACATTTGTCGAATAAAATGATGTTTATATTTCGCCAAAGACGTAACAGTTTATATTGCATGTTCAATTCCGGATGTATATAAGTGTATGTAATTCGTACCTCGCTAGTTAAAGTAAGGAAATCCGTAACCGTTACCAGGCTAAGTTAAATAATTTGTTTGTTTTTCGGTCCTTTTCGTAGGAGTTGTGTACAATATTTTAGGAGAGAACTTTAGATTAGAACAATTCTTTTTGCTAAATCTGGAAGTTTATGGACCATTGCCCTGTATTGTATTAATGATTATTGACTCACTAAAATATTGTTTAATCCAATATTTAAACTTGCAAAACATGAGATCATAAGCATGATAAAATGTTTGAATTTCTCACCTGTCTTTTTTCCGATGATTTACCTTTGCTTGGGTAGGAATTCTTGTCACTCTTACTTACTTGAACCATTACAAAGGTTACAGGTGCCCTCTTACCGCCCCCCCCCCAAAAAAAAAACTTTCAAGGCTACCAAATCACAACATTTTAGTTTCTAGTATTTTTTGATATTTCAAAAGAATGACAATTTTTTCTGTTTTTGCATTTTGTCATTTTCTGGTAATCTATGCTTCAGCATGGGTAGGATTGGGAACATATTACAAATTATTCATGTAAATGGTTCAAAATAGAACATAAATCAAAGTTAAGCCTATAATGGTATAAAATATACTGACCCTTATTCGAAAGGAAAATAAAACTTTGCAAGTTGTTAAATATTTTGATCTTGTGTTGTAAAGTGTGTGCAAAACTTTAAAATTTTTCAGATTTTAGTAAATATATTAATCTTTATTAAATATGTTTTAAAATTACATGTATATTTCTAGGCAATTAATTTCTGCATATATCAAAGTTGGAATGGTATTATTTGTGTGAAGTATAAAACTGCTCTTTTTTGTCATTATTTATTAAACAATATTTTTTATGGAAATATGCAAGTGTATATAGTTATACTGATATGATTTTTATCTACACTAATACAAGTGAATGGTTTTTAACAGTTTTATATAATGTCACATGAAA
This sequence comes from Atrina japonica, assembly GCA_030159075.1. Classification (NCBI taxonomy): domain Eukaryota; kingdom Metazoa; phylum Mollusca; class Bivalvia; order Pterioida; family Pinnidae; genus Atrina; species Atrina japonica. The sequence continues at coordinate 1,651,476 of BROG01000067.1, read as the reverse complement.
ATGTAAATTTTGTATGAATATTGAAAATCACACAAAAATGTCATGTTTTCCTATATGTATTTTGATACAGTTCTTTTGTAAGATATGATCCAATTGAGTTATAGTGGGCACTCTTGGTGCACTTGAACAAATTGTAGAAATTCTGGAAGAATCTATGATTATTTAAATAAGAGAGTAGTCATTAAATATGCTACACCCAAAACATTTTCCTTTAGTTTTAATTATATATATACATGTACATATGAAACTATGACATTTAAGTACAGATCAATCGAGAATGATTCTATTTACATTTAATTTATCTTCTAATCATTTCTGGGTGATGGCAGATAAAGTAGAGTTGTGTTTCGGCTGTGTTCCAAGTGGGCTGTGTTCCAAACTGAGTTCTTCTAATAGGTTTAATCGTCTTGATAATTTATCTTGTTAAGTTTTCTCCATCTTCTAATATTTGTATCAACAACCATATATAAAACTTAGGCCGAATTTCTGCTTCTATTTTAAGCGATAAAAAAAAAAAAAAAATAACATCCCTTAAAATCGGGGCAGAAATTTGGCCTATATATAACCTTAATTGTAAGGTTTTATGTATCGCTGGTGCCAGTAAACTTATTAAATTATCACATTTTTTAAATTCAATGTTTTTAGAATTTAACAATTAATCTGGAAACTAGATAAATGGGACCTAGAAATACCAAACACGTTTACAATCAATCACATATGAAAAATACATAATTACCATACACAGGGATACATTGTGGTAGAAAAGAATTGATGAGTGATAATTTTCTTGCCCTCAAACATATTTAGTCCTAAAATATAGTTTGTTTTATTTTTCTGACTGCATTATTATATTTACCCTGTTAAATAAATTGGTTTTCAGGCTCCATTCTTTTGAATTTGACAGCATATTAGTATCACTCTAGGATAAATTTATCTCCTACATAAGACATATTATCTCCAATGTAAGACTTAGTGTCTCCCTCGTAAGACTTTTTGGAGAGATTGATATGTAAATTTTGATATTCCAAATTATTAATTTTTTCGACTTTCTATAGTAAAGAAATATAAATATATTTCTACTAATATTTGTCTTGTTTGACCTATAATATAAATGAAACTTCCTGCATCCATGAAATATATATACAGTAGTACTTGGGTATCGCTGGTGAGTAAAACTTAAGGTATCAATTTTTTAACCTCTAGAAAAGTTCGAAATATCGTGACTTCGACTCATGGAGGGTAACCCAGAACCATACATTGTCGGAGATTTTGTAAGGTGTATATGACTGCTTCGAAACCATTTAAGACATACACAGTGATTATAATCAATAATTAGTGGTAAATTTAACTTAATTTTGGTGAAATTAAAACACTGAGTGTTTGTGAGTAGGCGAAGAATTATCATGGAGCGATTCTGTACACATGTAAATTTTGACTTCGAATTACAATGTATATGTAGGAAGTTTCGTTGTTTGTATAGAAATGGGTCCATACATTGATTCGAAACATCGAGAAATTCGACTCATAAAAGTTCGAATTATAAAATGTTTATAAGTAGGTTAAATAACAAAATTATTCGGGAATTTGTAAACTTTGACTCACATATATTGTGTATTTGTTTACAGTGTTCATCGTAACTGAACTGCAATAAAAACCGCTTAAATGCTCTAGATCAGTGTAAAAATTGAAGTCTAATTCTTAAAAGTAAAAGATGAAAAGAACAAAATATAATAAGATAAACCTCATTTTTTTATGTTTAACTTCCTTTGTGAATCAGAATTTGGATCAAAGTAACAAGCAAACATTTAATTATAAAGAAGCATAAATTAATTGGTGCATGAAACTGGACTACAAACGAAAACAGTTAAGATCTTACAGATATCCTTTCAAATTGGATATGGATACATATATATATATATATATATATATATATATATATATATATATATATATATATATATATATATATACACACACACACACATATACATACATACATACATACAACAAGTGTATACAAAATGATATTGGGTACAGGACTACATATATTTACATTTTTTTTGTACATGCATGTACATGCATAATTATGTATTCCTATACTCATTTTCAAATTAGAATTAAATTAACACAAAATAATTTGGCATTATACTAATATTTCAGATATACATATGCCATAGAAATATTTGTTGAATTTGAACAACATAAGAAAAGTTAGGGAAACATACAATAAGGTTTAGGTGAAGCAGGAATGTTTTAGCATTTATTTATTTTATATACTCAGTACTCACTATTTACTCAATACTCACTATATACTCAATACTCACTATTTACTCAATACTCACTATTCATTTACTCAATACTCACCGTTTATTTTCTTAATACTCAGTATTTATTTACTCAATACTCTATTTATTTACTCAATACTCACTATTTATTTACTCAATACTCTGTTTATTTTCTTAATACTCACTATTTATTTACTCAATACTCACTATTTATTTACTCAATACTCACTATTTATTTACTTAATACTCAGGCTTAACTATGGTCTTATTATTTTGACTATACTGTATAATTGTTTGTTAAATCTCTGAATTTTGACTTGATAATTTTAGTCATATATTTTTAACATGTTTGGTCCCCTCCAAAAAAAGATAAAGATGTTGAGTATTGTACTATAAATTTTAATATGCCCTCAAACAATTTCTTAAAATTTCTGAAGTATTCTTAAAATGACCAACACTTTTCATCATTATTTACAACTGTATGCCATCAATAAATAAACATGTCCAGTAGCAGAGTAATTTTTGTTTGTTTTTACCTTAAATTAAAATTATGAAACATTAACTGAGTTTGAGTAATGAGAGGATTTGGTGACTTGAGGCCCAGATGTTCAGGTATATTAGAGTAAGTCTAATTCTATAAATAATCTCTGAGAGAATGTGGATAAAATTCATGACACAAGCTCCTATTTTTTTCTATAACACCCTAATGTCATGTGTGAATTTAGATTCCTTGTGTCACAGTGTCAGCAGTGTGTGTTTATAGTGTTTGTGTGTGGTGATGGGGTGGGGAGTGTCTAAAGAATTTTCTTCTATAAGTTTTGCCTCAGAGAATGTAGATCATATACCTCTTTTAGGAGAGAGAGAGAGAGAGAGAGAGAGAGAGAGAGAGAGAGAGAGAGAGAGAGAGAGATTTCTGTTTTAACCTACTACTCTTTTGACAGAATTTAAATTGGATTAGCCATATACACTTGAGGTAGATAATTTAATGTGCGTACAATGTGAACGTTTATACATAGAACTGACAGGTCTAGTTATTGCTAAAACTTGCGTTATAATTAACTGCGACTAACTGTTGAAGAAACAACGGCAGCGAACATGTTTGACAAGTATATAGATATATGAACGTCACAAAGGTTGTAGTGACGTGACGACACTTACCTCAGAGAGAGAGAGAGAAAGAGAGAGAGAGAGAGAAAAAATTAATGTTGTTGTGTGCTTATTTTCAAGTACTTTGTACTTAATTTGGGTTCTCTCCTACACCATTAAAACTGACAGCCACCATGTAACTGAAAAATTGCTGAGATTGGCGAAAATTACAAATAAACAAAATTAGAAATCAGTAAATATAAAATCATTATTCTGATTGGATAGTAAATGTAGCTTGAAACTAGGATCCGCTTTTCGTAATCACTAGAAGCGTACTTTTCCCCATCAAGATGATAGGTCAACTTCTCCACCAGGAAGTTTAATAAAGTAATCGAATAAGTAAATGTGATGGATATAAAAAGATAAATGGATAAATATTACGAAAGTAAATGGATAGAAATAGATGGATAATTAAATGTTATGGTGCAATGACTAGGCCTAGAATCATTGATCCCAGTAATTCAAATGCTGGTATAGATCATAATTCGTGTATTTTTTTTTTCTATAAGTGATGTATCGGGAAATGCCCGATTAATGCTCCGGTTCATCAGTTATGTCAGTATCTAGTCAAATGTACCGACATTTCGTATGATGCTTTAAGAGGACATTTTGTCAATATCAATCATTTTAGCATTTTATTTTGAAACGGGGATTTGTAGATGATAAATATATCTTGCGCATGGCAAATTATTGAACGGGAAAATCACCTCATTGTGTCCAGAGAACTGAAGAAAAAAAAACCCGATCTATATATATATATATATATATAATGTGAGGTCATATGTCTACGTAAGTATAATGACCTTGACCTCTTCTTGGGGGTCACATCGAGGACAAACGTCGCGATATCGTCATGCTATCTCCAAAGTCAACATTCCAATCATATCATTCAGCTTCACCATATCATCGGGACCTACTCTCGTTATAACTAACAAATTATCTTTTTGTCCAAACCTGCTGCAGAGAGAGAGAGAGAGATACACGCTACCGATCTGCGTACATTACAATCCCTTGATACACTTTATATCGTTAGAATTTCTACGTTCTCTGCATTGTTTAGTTTCACTACTGCTTAGCGCCACACTCAACAATTTGAACTGTTATAAGGTGTCTGCCAGGTTTTCTTATTGTTGAGAACACCCAGTTACGGGGCGATACCTCAGTACCACCGACATTCTATAATTAAATCGAAACGCACATATAATATAATATAAATATATATATATATATATATATATATATATATATATATAATATATATATATATATATATATATATATATATATATATATATATCTTGTATATCATAGTATACATGTATATATAATAGTTTCATTTCAACTTTTTTATTAAATACTGCAGAAAATTTTGATTTTTTTTTACCCAGTAATTAAAAAGTTAATTGACAAGATTTCATTTATAGTATAATTATAAAAAATATCCCTTGCAATAATTTAAATGGTATATACTCTTGAATAACATCAGATTGTTAATATCTCGGTAACTAACTATGGGTTGTTATATCGTTATCTAGTAGTCCTACTAAATGTGTAGTTACAATGAGGTAAACGGCCTTAACGCTAATATTTTCCATTACGGTGACCTCATAGAAGTGGACGACCATTTTTAAGTCTAAATACATGTATATTGATGTACTTATCAGGATTTTAAAAACTGCAAAGGTTTACATTTTCTCAAACAGGTTTCATACAAGCATAACCCATATATATATATATATATATATATATATATATATATATATATATATATATATATATATATATATATATATATTATAGTCTTTCTTTTTTCAGGAAACTTAATTCATTGGGCATGACACACTTTTCTCACTAGACTTTTGTAAAAAAAAAAAAACATTTCTTTTAAAGATGCCTTTTCCATAATAAATCCAGGGAAATTATCAGGATTGAAATTATAAACTACAGTAGATCATAAATATATCAAGTAAGTAATATATATCCACGCGCGCGCACATGTACACACACACCTTAGCTATACATGTACATGTGTATTGGTGTGTAGCCGCTCTGCCAATGATGTACTGAAAGCTATAGGAAATGTTCACACACACACACACACACACACACACACACACACACACACACATATATATATATATATATATCGGTAATATTTAGATCAAATAAACAGCTAGAACTATAAAGTCATACGCACATACGAGTCTGGCATGTATCTGCTACGACATCAAGAATTCTATAAACGTAGAAAGCATTGAGTGATCGATTACACGGTGGTTTTGTGTTTTGTAGATAATTGGTGCGTGGATTTGTTATTCAGTTCCGAGACTCCAAGATGGATCATAAATATGATTAGTTTTGTTTTACTGTTATATTCCGTGCTGTCAATAATTTTAAATCTTAATGGAAACAACAGCAGATTCATATGAAGGGCCACACATTTTGACACGTGGTTTTAGACTTAATGTCTCTGGGGTATTTATTGTGCCACGCCCGGCGAGACATATAACTTGAGTTTAATTTCTCACTTGGAAAATCTCCCGTTTTTAATGTTTTACGTCGAGCATTTTGCAATGGAAGAGTTGGTGTATTTTTATTTAAAGTCATATGACATGCGTATGGCTGTTGCGACAATCGAACTCTGTACCTTCCGCTTGTTAGATAAATGCTCCACAACCAACTGAGTCAACCAATAGAGCGGTTAAATGTAGCTATTGGAATCTCTCTAAAACAAACATATGTGTAGGACAGGTAGTTACTTCCCGAATTTAGTAACCCGAATAATCCAGTCGTTACATTCCGCTCACTTCGACCAATACACTATATCTCGAGGACCTTGATCGTAAGAGGGCGCTGTAATTATCCGGGTTACGATTTTAGAGCCTTTTGCTGTACTTCAACTTATACAAGGCGTGATCATTCAGCGTGCCTTTAAGTAGTGTATGCTAATTAGACACATGTACACTTGAAAGAGGGACTAGTGGAAAAACTAACATGTACAACCGCAAAAAAAAAAAAAACACTAACACTTCACATTTTAGATAAAAATGATAATATTGCAAAATTCTTTCTCTGTATTCTAAAAGTGTTTTTTAAGAATGTCGTTTTGAAAGGTTATAAAATGATTAAATGTAACTTAAAGTGTTAGCTCTATACACACAAACTGCTGATTTGGACGTTTTATCGATTCTTTAAATTTCTCCATTTTGTGACGGTGACGGTATTTAGATCACTGACCTAGACTTAGTAATATTGTTTTTCCTTATTAAATCGTAACCTTTGGGTAAAGTATACTATTGATTTCATTTCTTATTCATTTCTTGTTTTGTTCTCAATTCTTTCTCGCTTAAACTAAAAGGGAAAATAACTGGACGAAATTATTGTGATACAGTTTCACCTCTCCTTCTGGTGTTAATTCCCATATACATGTACATTTAAAATAATTTAATATAAGATTTTACTGGCATACGCTCTAATATGCTTTCGCCGAAATTAGGAAAAGGATTAAATTTTTGTCTTGAAAATACTCGTTTTTTTAAAGATATGCTAAAAGTCATAAGACTTGGAGTATAACAAGATATTAAAGTGATAAAAACTCAAACTGTCAAAAGACGACATGAAGAAAGATCGACTCCAATAGCCCGTTCGGAAATAACTGCTTAATTCCATTAAATCAATTTATAACTATTTAGCCCATGGGTTGATATTTTCGGTTTATAAAAGTAAGTTATAGACGCTACATGTGTTTTGGCATATTTGATGAAAGATTGTAATAATTATGATATACGCATGCCTAGGATTCGTATTCGAAAAGTTACGACGTTTGATGAAACAGAGTTACGCCAAAATTTTCGCTTAGTAGAAATGTTACGCAAAAACTTGGTTACGTACGGACTTACGATGTTTCATGAAACGGGCCCCAGGATTGTCAGATATGAGGGTCGGATCCAGGATTTTAAGTGAGAGGGGCGTAACCGAAACGAACCGGTAATCTGTAGATCTATCATTCTGCCTTTGTACAGAAATATAAAATGTTATACACATTTCCCCAACTTTTTTGCCCGCTGCGTCTCCGCCTGAATTCCTGGGTTGCGGAAAGTAATTCAGAGACTATTTGAATCTAGTCTCAGCTTGTATTAAAATATTATATCTTATTACGGTAATTTTACTTCAGTTTTTAAGTTATTCTAGATAAACGTTATATACAAAGTAAAAATGGTGGACACTTGTTTTTATTAATTTATTTTTGTTATGTCTGTATACACAATTCTATAATAACTATATCATGATTCACGATTCAATCCTGAATCTTGATGTAGTTATTATAGAACTGGGTATACAGATATAGAAAAAAATTATAAAATATTGACTTAAACTGCGAACAGTTTATCATAATACAATATCATTATTAACAATAAACGCATTTGGCTTAACACATGATGGTTTGTTGTGTTTTAGCCTATGATACACTTCAGATATCCAAAGTATGCAAAGTCTTCAGTTAACAGAACATGTAGTCTCCGTAGCTGAGTGGTTATGACCATGTTCTCGACCAAAAGCCAAATAGGTCCAAATTTTGTGCATTTTCAGAAATATTCTTCCCATGAACCAATGGTAAGATTTCTTTCAAATTTGTTATGCATGATTAGTGAGTCAATATCTACAAAGTTGGCGAATGAAATCAAAATTGGTTAATAAACGAGCCTTTGGCGGGTGTTTCAAATGACATACGGTACAGCTTTATTCAAATGACTTATCAACTAAAAACTAATCGATTTTTATGCAGATACATATTAGAAAATGTTAGGAATTATCTAAAGATCATTGTGACCAAATATCAAAGTCATTGGCTCAAATGGCAAGGTCACAGGCACCTTTGTAATCGGAATCGGAAAATAACAGTTGCATAGTTCCATAATTGATATTTGCAAGGTACGCTCCTTAAACCCCCCATGGATTTCTTGTCATTTTGTTCGCTGAAATACAGAACGGGCCTTTGCTGTATTTTCTTTTCTTAAGTGGTGATGTCGGTTATTTGGCATGCAGTGTAGTTCTGGAGTACATTTCCGTTTTATCTTATATATTTATTGTTCACAAAAATTCACTATTGACGCCTGTTAACTTCTATTTTATAAGAACAGTTTCTCAACGATGCTGTCCTTGTTGTTGTTTCCAAGGAAACTATTCTTTATGTTTATTTTCGGCAGTGAGCGAACTTTATTTTACAGCGCATGGATGAAAGCACCTGGTCTTCGTGCTCTGCAATGGTTGGGGAAAACTTGAGAGAAACAATATTGTATAACAATTCCGAAATCTGTTATTCATACTTGGTATAAAAATATCTTCTGAATTTAACAAACTTTTTAAAATATCCAACAAAAAAAAGATTAGTATTTATTTGATGATAGGCCTAATGAATTTGCTTTTGACGCGGATTTTCGCTGATGCCAGTTTTTTTTTTCATATCTCTGTTTTACATAATTCCTAAGAAATATTAGGGGAGTAAGATAGAATCAAGCTATCAGTATACACATGCACACGCTGGGGCACACGTACGCACACACTGGGGCACACACACACACACACACACACACACACACAGTGATATATACAAAAAGACCGATAGTCTACTTCAACCAAGTAGTAAATGAATTAAGAAATTTGGCATATGATAATAAAAGATAATCTAAAATTCATATATTCAACGAAAATCGCTTCCAAATCCATTACTGCGGTTTACATGTCAAAATTGATAATTGTTATGTCATATTTCAATCTTAAACAGTTATTGCTGTTTTATTACAATCTTCTTTAATTCCTTCACATATTTCATTTACATATTTGATTGTTTATTGATACTCAGATGCGATGAAGTTGATATTTAAAGAAAATGACACGGAGATAAAACGGTATGGAACGGAATGGCATGGAATTAATTCTAGATCTTTTAACGGATCCGATATCTACTGAATATCAACGTATTAATGTATTCCGTGTCATATCAAATAAAATTATTCGTTATATCGAAATTCGTTAAATCTTAGTGTATACTATTTAGTCGATTAAGTCATAATATCATGATTCGTTTAATCAGCAGAGCTTTAGAATATTTAATTTATTTTTATTGGTTCGTAATATCACGATTCGTGTAATCAGCTCGGCTTTGGAGTATATCATTTATCTGATTAGGTCGTAAAATTATGTCGTCTTAAACGTATAGGTTTAGAGTATTTTATTAGTTCGTAATAGTACAATTTGTTTAATCAGTTCTTTTTTGGCGTATTTAATTTATTTGAGTTGTCTGTTATATCATGATTCATAAACTCAGTTCGGCTTTGATTATAGAATTATTATCAATTTACCTCATAATAACATAATTCGTTTACTTTGTTCAGTTTACAGAATTAACGTGTTTATTTTATTACTTTGTTATATCTGACCATTCGTTTAATCAGTTAATCTGTATAGAGTGTATTACTTATTCATTATTTCGTAATTAAGTATCAAAATTCGTTTAATCAGTTCGTCTGTTTGAGTATATCATTTACTTTACAAGTTGGTAATATAGTAATTCGTTGAATCAAGTTCGTCTTTAGAGCCGGTATATCATTTATTTTATAAGTTGGGTGATGCATGTAATTCGTTTAATCAGTTCGTCTCTAGAGCCGGTATATCATTCGCTTTATTAGTTCGTAATGTAATAATTCGTTTAGTCATTTAAGCTTTATAGAGTATGTCATTCTTTTGCTAGTTATCAAAATTCGTTTAACTTGCCAGTTCGTCTCTGGAATATATATAATAAGTTATTTTGTAAGTTCGTAAATTCATACTTCTTGTAACCAGTTAAGATTTATAATTATAGGCATATATTTATAGGCATATATTTGTAGGTATATATATTCGATTTATCTATTACTCTCTATAAAGTATATGATTTATTTCGTTAGTTCGTAGTATCAAAATTCGTTTAATCAGTCAGGATATTTAGAGTTTATCATTTATTTCATTAGTTTGTAATATAAAAAATTATTTAACCAGATAAGCTTTATATACATGTAGTTTGTTATCTATTTTATCAGTTCGTAATATCAGATCCGTTTACCCAGTTAAGCTTTATTGAGTTAAGTATTTATTTTATCACTTCGTATTATCAGAATTCGTTTAATCAGTAACCGTTAAGCTTTACTGAGTTTATTATCTATTTTACCACTTCGTAATATCAGAATTCGTTTAATCAGTAACCGTTAAGCTTTATTGAGTTTATTATCTATTTTATCAGTTCGTAATATCAGAATTCGTTTAGTCAGTTTGACTTTAACATACATTGTACATACAGTACATGTGTCTACGTTGTCGCTAGCGAAATACACGCGATGTGATTTATTAGATATTTTATTCGATGTTTCCCGTTGTATCTTTTTCTATTCCATTTAGCGTACTATTTATACATCGAAGTAGTCGTAGATAGACGTACAGTTCCGATCGAAAAGAAGTATTCATCTTAAAAGCTTTTTACGGGGAACAAAAAAAAAATCAAGAACAATACGAAAAAAATTGTACGTTATGTTACAGAAAAAGTCAATCAAATCTTCATCTAACGATATTGATGCATTTTCCAATATCAAATGTCGTACAACATCTATAATATACAGTATTCCTATCTATATTATATATCCTACTTGAGTTTTCCATTTATAACAAACGATGAAAAGGTATAGTAAAATCCATACAACCTGGCGGGGTGGAGTCTTTTGAACCCTTTTTTTGACCTGGGCATAACATTAAAAATAACTCTAACTCGAGTGATCGTTCCTACTTGTCATCGTACATACGAGACTATCCAGTGAGGAATCAAACGTTTTTCCTGTGCAGCTTGTCATAACCGAAAAGTCGGTAGAATCATCCGTTATGATAATCAAAACGTTGCTCCGCCCCGCCATCTTATGTGGATCGGACAATACAACATCTTACTATCAGTAATATACAAAGCTGGTAGCTTTATATATTATAAAGCTGTTAGCAATATAATATCGTTGCTACTATGATATACGCCCGGGACCGATTTTGAGGTTCCGGGACTACTTCATGTGTTATAGGGGCCGCCTCGGCAGAGTGGTTAGAGCATCGCGCTTTAAATTATGTAGTCTCTCACTTCCCGTCAACGCAGATTCGAGTCCCTCTGGAACCTAAGATGATTTTTGTAAAAAAAAGTTTGCCAGTTTACTTGCGGAAGGCCGGTGGTCTCTTCCCGTGTACATTGTAACCGGTTTCTCTCCTCCACCAATAAAAAGCACTGGCCGCCACTTTGTAACTGAAAAATTGTTGAGTGTGGCGTAAAACACCATTCGAAATTCATGTCTTATTCACACGTACTATACCGATGACACGTTACAAATTATTTTCATGTTATTGTGATTTAATGTTAATTATAGGTAAGATCGGCGATAGTCAGAGTAATCTCCCATACCAGCAGATATCGATTGTGACGTCATGTCTTTACGTGAGAAAACAACGTCGTCTTCACACAAACATATGACGTCACAATGTATAACTTTTTCTCATTTTTTTGCACAAACTAATGCCATCAAAATCGGTACCTGCTACGAGGGTTGATAACTCTGGATAACAAAAATACCTAATGGATATTTAGGCTTTATATATCGGTGATAAGATATTCTAAATTATGACAATTGTTTCATTCATAAGAATATATGATAAAAATGTTATGGAATGCATTTATGTGTTGGAATATTAATGTCCGAGTTCTTGGCGCGTGAAAGACCGATCGAGGTGAATGCTGTATGTTGGTCTGTACTGTAATAACATTCAGTTTGTTCTGTTTTTGAATACATAAGTAATACCTATCTGTAACTTCCGCCATTTAAATGATTTACAGCAAAACACTTATGTAAATGAACTAAGTTGTAAATATCAGAATTTAATTTTGAGACCGTGTTTTGATTTATAGCGAATAAATCAATCAGATGAATATTTTTAGGTGAATTAATCATGGCATAAGTAGGGGAATACAATTTAATCTACAGGTACTATGATTTCAATTACAGGTTGACATAAGTTCGCAGAAAACAGGTTCATGTTTTATTTGCCATAAGATTTGCTTTGGTGTGATAATGTATGGAATTTAAGGAGGTATTAAACAACTGACTCCCAAATTCGATTTTCTTCATTTTTTTTCTATTAATACGTCATTTTGATCTCTATTGAAATGTGAAAAATATTTATCCGCACAATTCTGAGAAAAATTACTTTGAATATCATCCACCAAGGCATATATATAGGTGTAAACAGGCCAATCTAATTTCTGTTAACTGTTCCAAATATAAATATATATCAAAAACATGAATAAATACAGGAAAAGAAATATTTTCCTTATAAAATTACCAAAAGAAAAGAGTTTTGAATGTATGTTTTTCAATATGATAAAGATTTCAATGAGTACAGCAATTATATAACAACAATTTACCATTTTCTCTTAAAAATTTGTTTTTATTCTTTTATTTTTCTTTTCCCTTAAAAGTGTCATTCTTGCAGATAGGGGCATCATTACGATGATTACATCCGTCATTCTTTTAACTAAGTGTCAGGATTGTAATTTACCATTCGTCAAATGCCCAACACGACACCTTTAGGCAACTTTTCCATCATAACGTCACAATTATATAGCCCATCAAACATATGTGTTATGGCGTCACCTTCCAATGACGTCAGAGAGCATAATAAACTAACGTCATTTTAACAAATGCATTCTGAACGTCCAGTGTTATTCGGATAATGTTTAATTCCTCCTTAAATTGACCTATCGGCATGTGTCCGACACATGGCTGTCCATGTGCTTTTTCGACGTCCTTCGACTGTGATAATAATCATAATCACACAAATGTTTGACGGGCCATCTAATTATGACGTCATAATGGAAAAGTTTGCCAAAAGGTGCCTTGTCGCACATTTGGCGATAGATAAACTGATTTATAATTCTCATTAACTTAGAAACCAAATCATTGATTTTCAGAATCTTCTTTTTCCTCGAAGTAAATTCTTGGGTAATACCGCCGATCTCCATTGAGAAACGATAGTGGATAGAGGGCGCTGCAATTATTCGAGTTACGTCAGTTTTTATTATATACATGCTAATAAATGATAAATATATAAAGGGTTTATGTAGTTATTCCTTTTTGTTCAGACAACCTGAAATTATTTATTTGAATTTATATACGATTTATTGTTCTTTTTAAAATTCATGGAAAATAACTTTAAAAATGTTTACAGCAACTTTTTTGTTTGTTTGACTCAATTACAGTATGTCTTGAAGCGGTTTTTATTAATTGAAATGCAAATGAATCCATTTTTGTAAATCAGTGCATTTTTTCTGCAGGATTAAAAGGTTTGAATATACTTAAGAATTTAAATGGATAAATGTTAAAAATATTGATATTTTAATTGTTTTAGAATGTCAAACTTAGATGCTATGATTTAATTTTTGAATTTGTTTGATGTATTGTTTAGCCGGTTTGTTTGTTTGTTGTTGTTTAACGTCCCACTCAAGAATATTTCACTCATATGGAGATGTCACCAAATGCCGGTGAAGGGCTTATAATTTTGGCCTATGCTCGGCACTTACGGCCATTCAGCAGTGAGGGTTCTTTAACGAGCCGACACCTACTGTCTCATCCGACAGACAGGAAACCAACCTGCCGCAGGCTGGAATCGAACTCACGACCTCACGATCAAGAGTCGAGCGCGCTACCGACTGAGTTTAGCTGGTACCCTCAGAATTAAATATAACGAGATTAAAGCAATATTAGCTGTCACAGTGGTGATTTTTGTCCCATGATATATAGGAGAATATGATAAAATTGTGTTCAAATTCATTATCAAACACGTGGAACGTTGTAAAAGATCTTCTTTTCGAAGTTATTTGTTTTAGAATTTTAGTTTTCCCGTACCTTAAAAATCCGGCTGTATTTCTGTATGCAATGACCTTTCATATAAACTCTTTCGCCATGTCAAATGTGCTTCGTAATTCGGTCAGGGGGTCTCGGTCCTTTACGCGCTCGGTCTATCGGCAATCTTGGCTCTTGACACAATCGGCGTATGTTAAAGTCGGCCTATTTTTATGTGTTTTATTTTTACTTTTAAAATACAGGACGTGAATTTTTATTGGAAAGAACATGTATTATGTAAAATATGTATTTTTCAAAGCTATTATAAATACCTGAAGCAAATAAAAATATCAGGTCACTAAAAGAAATTTTCCCAATCTTTAATGTTACCATGAAATGAAGTTTGACATTGCCAAAATCAAAACAATATAACAGTGAAAACTATGCGTATCTCATGTTTTACAATAATGCCACCATGTCCAATGGGGTTGAGCAATTCATATGTGTCAAGGATGATAAAACCGTGAATGCGACGGGACGAGTCAAAAATGGTTCGAGATCACCCGGTATACCAAACACGTAGACAATTTCAAAAGCGAATGTTTTGAAACGACGGAAAAGACCAACGTTTCCTCATTTGGGTATGAAATGATGATGTACGTAAAATAAACACGAAGGGTAATAAGAATAGAATATATATTAACTGCAAATGGCACGTACTTATTGTACACTCGGTAATCTTCGTAAAAATTACCGAAAGTTAATTTGCAATGCTCAGAATAATGGCGGACGAAAAGACTGATATTACGGGTTACGTTTGGCAAATTGTTGCAATTGTTATTCTAACCACTGTATGGCCTCTTTGGGGTGTATATGAGATAAAATACGTATTACATGAAAATGGGCGTGTAAAATATTTCACCTACGACAGCTCATATCGCTTTAATGCTTTTCGTTTTTTCCCGATTTCTATCAGTTCATACCTTTATATCTTTTATAATTTTCCAACGAAACAAGTCAAAATCGTCTCTATATTCAACGAAATAAAAGAGATTAAGATTTATTTATATTTCGACAATGGTACGTCTAAGTCGTATATTTAACCGATTCAAAAATGTTCAAAAATTGATAAAGATTTGAATGAAAATATAATACATTGGGTTCGATATGAAATCGTTTACATGTTCACTCGGGATTTTGTTTGAAATTGACCATGCTTTGGGGCATTCGTGTTTGACGTACACATTTTGTTTTCGAATAAATATTAGTCCTGACCGAGGATGACTATACGACTTACATGTAACGAAAGCAAATGAAATAGTACATTAGATTTTAAAGTTTCATAAAACGGATACAAAATCCTATAAGGTAATTATTCGCCATAATCATGGAAGAGTGAATAGAATTTTTTTCATTATTTATTCTATTTCATGAATGTACTATTCGAGATCATTAATTCAGTTCAGAAAAAGATAAACATGTTAAGTTCCTTAGAGGCCATTAAGAGGTCATGTATAATTTAGACAATAAAAGTATGTATCTTTCAACAAATTTCTAAGCCGTTGTAGTTTGAAACACGCACACATGACAGAGAGAGAGAGAGAGAGAGAGAGAGAGAGAGAGAGAGAGAGAGAGAGAGAGAGAGAGAGAGAGAGAGAGAGAGAGAGACAGAGACAGACAGAGAGAGAGACAGACAGACAGAGAGAGAGAGAGAGTTATTTCATCAGATCAACCAATTGAATCCGTATTCCTTATTTTGAAACAAATATTATCGCCAGAATTTTGTCATTTATTACACCATCCATATTGATAACGTCTAGGCAAAAGTTTGATCTCAGTTAAATTATTTACTGGGTTCATTTATCTTTCAGTGTGTATGATTATTCTATAGTTAATTATTTGAGCGCAATCTTAGAATCATCAAAAAATCGTTAAGTCACTCGCTAACACTGATTTTGGAGTAATTCAGTTTTTTTTTCAAAGAATGCAATTGCATTTTAAATCGATGTGCAGTGCAGGTTCATCTTCAAGAAGTTAAGTGTCATATTGTAAATTTTGAATTTACTGGGTGGGTGTAAATATAAAGATGCAGTAAATTCAAAATTTACAACATGACATATGTCTCTTGAAAATTAAACTTGAATAAATATTTAAACGGTACACCGAGCTCGATGCATATTTATAACATCAACATGTTAATTGAATAATTTATCGACATATTGCACGTCCGACTGATGAAATTATTTGTTTGTTCTCCTGATCTACAACTTTCTATCATTACTTCAGTATTTTACAGAGTTCTTACTGGAATGCATTTAAGAATCCGCACTTGAAATTGTATTGGAACGGAAACCCTCTATGTACCTCATTAGAATGTTAAGTAGGATTACAAAAGCGTACACTCGGGTCTTTTTGGATCTTTTACTGAATGCATATCTAGTTTTCGAAATAAACACAGCGAGTGTTAAATACATATATATCTATTTTATACGTGAACGATAACCATATGTTTATAATACTCATTTTATGTGTATGTTCGCCACTCTTTTCACGCTCACTTTCATTCACCGCTTGTATCATGCACGGGTTTTTGATTCATTTAAAACATTTCGAAGTTTACGTAAATAGATATTGAACATTTCGTATGTAAAAACGTCTGGGGCGTACAAAAATAGCGTAAAATATAGTCTGTCCTTTTATTTGTAACTAAAACAAGCTCTTGTTTAAAATAGTGGATAGCGAACTACTAATGCACATTATATGCTAATTTTGTGAGGCTTAAATATATTTCGTACATGTACAGAAATAATTAAAAAATGAATAACGCGAATAAATAATTCAAAAGTAGGTTAATTCAGAATAACTGAAACCTTAAGAAACTGAACCAAGACATTGTAGAAAGTAAAATCATTTACAAATGATAAGGGATATTTTTTCAACAAGAATTTATTTCATGCAAGTAAGCATGTTGATGCTTTTCAGTAGTCCCTTCTCTTCACATATTTGTACAGTGACTAATTTTAGCGTGAGTAGAATTTAGCACAAAAAAATAAATGATATAATGGTTAAGTTGTGATATATCATTTTTGTATTCACATTTTTACACTGACGTTGAATATACGTGTTTTGATTTGCCTTCGTCCGCAAAGATACGCCGAAATTACAAATTTCGCTAATATAAATGTCATTTGCTAACTTTTAAATTGAAAAATTAAATTGTCTTTGGATTTTGAGTCTAGATAACTGTACCATTTTGTATATATACGTCACACTTTTGTAGACCAGTCGCAGCATTCAAATTCGCGAGCAGTCGTAACCCGATTGATACCAGTCGGTATATTCCGCCGATCTCCGATTGCTCCAGAAACGATGGTGGATGGAGGGCGCTGCAATTATCTGAGTTAAAGCTGTCGGAGTTTCCTGTTTCGATCCCGGTGTCCGTTCATGCCTGCCCATTCTTTTCAAGTGTTACTGACTGTATTTTGACCAAGGTTTCGTTATAAGAAGTGAAATTCACGATTTTTCAGATAGAAATTAGAACAGTTAAAATATGTGGCACTTCAGCTAAAGCTTGTGACTTCTCTGTTTCAATGAAAGATTATTGTAGGAAACAAAACAATACAACAAGGACACATTATTTTTGTTAGTAAACAACATAGTAATATTGACAAAATAACACAAGGGCTTAAAAGTTACATTGTCGAGTAAAATTGTAATAAATATTAGAATTTTGAACGGAAATTAACACAAATATGATGCAATTTCAGTGCGAAAAGTTCCGTTTTCTATGGAGAATTCAAAAACTCAAAACTTGTTGACGATTTCATCCTAGCTTTAATAATGAGTATTTACCTGCATCGGGAGAAATTCAAGGATAAAAAAAAACAATCTTTAAAGTCAGAATATACATCAAATGTCATGATATATACATTTCTTTTACAGAATACTTCTCGCGTTTGTCTACGGGCGGATGTAAAATATACTTATGTACCTCAAAGAACGCGTGTGTCTTATATGATGCAACCACACGCAGTAATCATCATTGATGCCATACGATCTATAGCTTTTTCTGATTTTTAAAAAATAAATTCAAGGATTTATATCTTGAGATACACATGTTATCGAACGTCGAGGGAAATACTCCAGTTTAGAACTGAATAAATTAAATGTCAGTAGGTGCAATTTGTGATAGCGTTGTCAAAGATCGTAGATAACTAATCAGCCTTAGTGGAGCTAAAAAGTTTCCGTCTTTCATTTTATGCTCATTAACCACTATTTTGAATTAATTCAGAATTAATTGCACGTTGTGATCATGCGGTGGAGTAGATAAATGGTGGTCCTACTAGTTAGAGATTCGGTGGGGGTTCTCTCTTTTAGTTCTCTCGATATAGCGCATGGGTCCGCAAAGCGATCTTTTTGTCTTCAATAAACTGCTTTACATATGTAAATACTGAAAACTCAAATATAGCTAAGAACGATTTAGGGGTATAGAGCTGTAAAACTTCTAATTATGGAGTGAATCACATCCATATATACATGATTCCAGTTTCGACTAATCATGCCTAAAGCTGTTTCGTCATCTTCGACCGGTGTGTAACCCAGGATTCCAAGACATGAATCCTCACAGCTTACAATCTAAACATG
>BROG01000067.1:940000-1027500 GCA_030159075.1 Atrina japonica | reverse complement strand
CCGTGTCTTCAAATGAAATTAGGACATTCGTTTTAAACTTCACCTACATGTATGGTATAAAACGACTCGTACCTTGTTTCAAACTCAGTGAACTTACAAATAGAAATAGTTCAATAGTCAAATGACATTTATAGGAACCATTTTAACAATTCGTTTAAACTCTTCAAATTATTTGTTTAATAATCGCAAATTTTGTAAATGAGATAAGCAATACTAAATAATAAAAATAAATAAAATGATGTTAAAATCGTAAACGAAATCATGAACATGTGCATAGTGTAACTTCGGGCCTAACGGATGAAAGGACAGACAGGTAGGCCTAGATCTACGAAGACACTAAAGAATAAAATTTCAACATGGTGGATACAATAAGAAAAATAATCAACTAAAAAGATAAATATTCACCTCAGTATACGCAAAACTGACCTTGATGCTGATTGCGAGAAGACATAGCACCAACGGACCATTAATTGGCCCCATCATGATGTTCTAGTGTCCGAAATAATGGCTTTAGTGCTCCCCGACAAAGTGAAATCCTGTCTGAGAATTTACACTCGGATAATCTGACCTGACGTCATTTACTCATTATGAGAAAATACGAATCATCTGATTGGTCGAAAATGTTGCTCATAATTTATGCAAAATATCAGTATCAAAACAGCTTTAAAATTATTTTTCGTTATTCTAATAATTATTTGTTATGCTATATAATATTTCTCTGTCGAAAACTGAAATCACCTTATTTTATTCGTACTAAAATTGAAATATAATACATATTTATGTAAATCAATAACAGTCGGCTGTCCTTTTTGACCAATCAAATGAAAGGTTACAAACTTTCACTCGACGGGCACCTGTCCTAAAAACATAAACAAAGATGGTGGCGAAAGTAACATGTGGACCATATGTGTGCTTGCTTTAAACTTTCTGGGTTATTAAAATTGAAATTGACAGCCCAGAAATGCATAAATATCACAATTAAATACCATTAAAAGAACTTTGCAGAAAAACGTTTTGAATTTTCTAAATATGAAATTATGCATTTTGCCATTTTTAAGTAGCTGATCGGTTATCGAACGTAACGGCTAACGTGTGTACACAAAGGTCCATCTGTGGCGCAGAGGAACTGGACATTTGCAGTAAGCCATTGACAGTTGTGAGTTCTTCTCTGGGTGTGTGAGTTTTGTTTCTGTTAAGTTTGTTTGTTTATAGATTTATATTGTAAGCTGTCACCTTATGTTAGATATCTAGGTCGATTTTCTTTACTGCAGCAGATATTATCTAGATTTACATCTCAGAAATGAAATATATTGTAATATAATTAAAAATTATAGAACGTTTAATTATATTTTCTTTTGTCGTATATTTGTATAAGAAATTTAATCATTTCATTTTTGCCATATTGATCTTTTTTTTTACCATATGAATATGCCATAATGGTTTATAAGGGGTTCTGCTTCAGAGGCTGTTTGGTGCTAACAGCTATACATCTCATGAACTGCCATAGTCTTTGAAATTTTTCTATGCAGTTTTTACATTGACTCATTCACCCTAAAGACATATATGGACTGGCCTAGATCTTTGATTTATAGAAGATTTCATTATTTCTCAGGGGTTGATGAGTTACATGTAACATTCTTTTTTTGTACATGTCTTTATTGTTTATTTGATGTTTCTTTTAATTTTAGAATTGTTTTTGTGAGTAATTAATTTGAAAAGCAGTTTTAAAATGTACTTTGTCAGCATTATGTACAATTTTCCCTAGCTGTTGAATGGAGATTGCTCGATGTCATTTATAGAATTTTTGTTTTGATTTTAATTTTATCCATTTTACAAATATTACTACATGTATGCAAAAAGACATACAGGATTTTGGGTGACTGAAATTGCATGTAAATTAAGTATCCGAGAAACTATTAAATTACTGGTAGATTTTTTTCCAGAGAGAATTCAAACTGCGCATCACTAATTAGAAAATCAGAACTGTATTAAGTTATATAAATTATAATCATGACCAGTTGTCTGTGCTTGTCTTAGTTGTATCAAAACAAAAGTCATTTATGATTTTAAGCAGATAGAATGGTGTCCTCAAAGTGATGACAAGGATAAAAAATGGAAATGATTTAAAAAGCCTAGAAATAGAAAGAATAATTATCCCAATGTTTACATTGTAGAACAGGACTATTCATTTGTGATCTTACTGGATTTTTGATATACTGTTAAATCAGAAATTTTCATTGAGGATTAAATTTCATTATTTTCATGGTTAACAAAAAACAATGAAAATAAATTCATGATGATATATTTTTTATTTAAATGATGGACAATAGGATATCTCAAAATCAACAAAAATTAATGTCAACAAATTTGTTTTTTGAAGGAAAAACAACAGAAATTTAAATCCACAAAAATAAATGATTTTACAGGATTGTGCAAGTATTTGTGTTTGTTGTTTTACATCCAGTCAAGAATTGATGAATTACGGGTATATGGAATTATCTCTATTTACAGGTGTAGTACACAAATTTTGACCTGTGCTATGGACTCACTCTAATGCAGTGATCAGGTTCTTTAGGACATCAAGCTTTGTGAAGAGTAATTTCAAGCATTGCTGTCTGTACATGTATAAGTACATTGTAGATGGAAATGAGTCTAGTTTATACCTCAGATTCTGCATTATTACTGCATTTTTTTTTTTGCAAAGTGTCCATGTTTTGGATTTAGTTTATTTTCATTGCTGTGGTGAAGAAGATTGGTAGAGGTCAGGTTTATTGAGGGATTTGAAATATTTTGGTGTGAGATGAGCTTTGTAATATTTGATTACTCTATGGTATTTTTCAGAGATAGTCATTTTAAAAGTAAAGAAACAATGACGGATGAATTCAGAGAGGATAGACCCATAAAGGGATCAATGATGAGTGCTGAGGAGCATCATGATATATGCAACAAGAGGCTGTCATTTCTTCAGAAATTTCCCAAAAGATACATCCTGGGATTTATGGCTTTCTTAGGATTTTGTAAGATTTTTATATATACAGTGGAATCTTGCTATCTAGAAATTCATGGGACCACCCCTTTTACTTCCAAGATATCTGAAATTCGAGATAACCGAAATATTACCAGTAAATCACAAAGTGATCTGTCCATAAAAATTTTGAACCTGCCATTTAACTTTGATATAATCGAAATTTCACTAATCAAATTTCGACATACTTGTAAAGAGATTCCACTGTATAGACCATTTCATAATAACTGCATTCCTACTAATATCACCTGCGCCCAAACACTTCTGAGTGGTATCAAGAAGAAGTGTGATCAAAACATTTCATACCCAAGACAAATACATTTGTAGTATCCCAGACATTTTAAAATAATAAAAAAATTACTGGTCAACCAGACCAGTGAATAAAAGAATTTCATTGGTCAAAGAAATTTTTTTTACTGGTCTGTATATATACATAATTCAAATGAAATGGAAAATTACTGGTCATTTGAATCAGTTAAAAGATAGATTTCACCAGACTTTTGTAAAATTTACTGGTTTTTCTGGCAAGATCGATGAATTTCAAAAACTCTTGTATCCGGTGAAAGAGTAATTGTTCCCATGTTGAATTTCTTCAGGTATGATTTGTGTTGGGTATGAAACTTTACATGTGTGTTTGAAGGGATAAGTGCACAGGTGAGATTAGTAGGAATTCAGTTATCGTGAAAGGGTCTATTTGCTTAACCATTTAGTACATTACATAAATATATATCATAACATAATGTCTTAGTGGACAATGGAAGAAGGTTGATGACTATGGATTTGTCATCATGAGTCTGCGGTCAAGTGGTTGAAACCTTATCCTTTTAACTATGAAGTATCTTGTCACTAGTTAGTGTGGGCTCAACCCCAAGATGAGGATGTAAGCAGACTTTGTGAGAAAGTTTGCCAGTTTACTTATACATGTAGAAGACTGATGACTTTTCCCCTGATGCATTGTAACGAGGCTTTATCCTTCAGAATTTGCCATCACCATATACTGGTAACTGCAAAATTGAGATAAAAAAAAAATATATAAAAAAATTTAAAACAAATAACAATACATATGTATGTATATATATAGTCTATAATTTCTAAAATAACTTCACTAATTAGTACTATCAATGATAATTACAAAAATTCTATTATCTATTCACTGCAATTGCCATAGATTTATGTACAAATTATAACCTAATAAACATTTTCTCTTTTCTTCAGGTAACATCTATGCCTTGAGAGCTAATCTGAGTATTGCTATAGTTGCCATGGTAGCGAAATACAACAAATCAGGCAACAATACAGAAACGGTAAGTGTGAAACTTGGGAATTTTATGCCGCAATGGGTCAGTTTGGGAAAAAATTTAAGTGTGGTAATTTAAATCATAAGAATGAATTAAAGACACAACGCTTAAATTGTGATTCTCTTATCTAACTGACAACATGTTTTTCACCTGAAGACTGCAATGTGGAGTTCATAATGTACTAAATTCTCCTTTTTGTTGTTTAGTACCGAATGTGAACAACGTGGTGAACGTGATTTGGAAATTTTTTATCAAAATTGTGGGGAAAATAACAAATTTTGCATTGGGAATGGGGCTGTTTACCAGACCAACATGTTGATGATATTAATCCCTGTACATTGAAAATTGTCTGCAAAGAATTTTTGTTTAAAAAATGAGATTCCTGTAATATTCACATCAAAGTTTCAAGAATCCAACCAAGGTTTCCACTTGAAAAACCCCAAATTTGTTTCATTCTTGACAAAACTTTAAAATAACAAAAACAATTTTACACCTCAGTTTTTACTGTTACATTTTGTCGTAATTTCAGTTTATTATCTCTCACCTTTGGGCAGGAGTATCTAACATCTCGCCAATTCATAATTTCTTTGTCCACACCTTAAGGTGTAGACAAGGTAAACGCGCTATGATGTCACAATATGATTTTCTGATATAGGGCCTCTATGTAATGAGATTGCATTGCATTTTAAAAAGTTGTGTCAGATTTTAATTCTATGGTTAGATATGTACACATATTTGAATCACGGAAGAAAAATAATCAAACATGGATGTTTTGTGTGAGAAAGGGAAATCTCAACCCTCGTGATAAGAATCAGAAAGTCCAGTTGTCAGGAAACATTCTGATTGGACAACCAGATTCTTACCACTCGAGTGGAAATTTCCATATTTATGTAACACACCCATGTAACATTCTATTACATTACCATGTGTTCTTGTAAGTCAAAGCAATCAAAATACTTTGATAATTATCTAAAAAATCAGAGAAATAAGTCAATACAGTATAGTGTGTCTACTCTTTACCTTGAATGTTCCAATATTCACTTAAATCCGATTGAATAATTTGGTTCCAAGTTTCCGATATATTTTACCATTACTTTACACATTTATGTTTTTCTGTTCTGCACTGTTCCGTCCACTTTGAATTCCGAACATAAAATGTGTCCTTTGATTTTCATAATTACATAACTGGACCCCAATCAACACTTGTAAACTCAACCCAAGTCCATTTAATGTTTATACATTGTGTATATATGGTCATTTAACCCTTTCAACCCTGCAGACCATAATAGACCGGACTTAAGCAATAAAAAGAGTATACCACTCAGATATTAAGGGGTGAAAGGGTTAAAGAGATAAATGAGATAAAATATTTGTAATATAAATACACCAAAGGATATACCGGTACATGTAACTGCTTTGAAAATAAAATTTGAATTTATTCTCATCGTATCTCATTTTCACTCGGTCATTTACTGAATCATAATGTTCAGTGAAATATATGGATCTGAAAACAATGCACATAGTGGAATCTAGCAATGCAATTTGGAATAGAC
The DNA here is from genome assembly GCA_030159075.1 of Atrina japonica. Lineage (NCBI taxonomy): Eukaryota > Metazoa > Mollusca > Bivalvia > Pterioida > Pinnidae > Atrina > Atrina japonica. Next base: position 1,021,624 of record BROG01000067.1, on the reverse strand, counting down.
AGATAATATTGTACTATATTGCCATCATATTATAACCTCCCATGCTGGTCTAAATTGACCCTGAAATTGTCAAGTTATCAGCGGCTTTTCCACAAGCTCTTCATGAAGGATCTGCTAGTAAAAAGCTGGACACCTCAATGCAGCGCTAGACCTCCAGAATTTATAAAAGTATCCCAAGTTGTTTTGGTAGGGCTATGCCATTGACCTTTATAACCAGTCAACTCATTCACCCCTAAAGACACATTTGGACTGGCCTAAATCCTTGATTCACAGAAGAGTCTATTGTTTTTCAGGGATTGATGAGTTAACTCTTTCAACCCTACAGACCATAATAGACTGATCACAAACAATAAAGAAGATGATACCACTCAGATACACAAGGGTGGCAGGGTTGATATTGTCAGCTAGTCAATACTGTAAACCTGTTAATTTTTGCTTCCATTTAATTTTTCCCATTTTTGCCCTAACATGTACATGAGAGGGCAAATTTAAAATGGAAGCAAAATTTTCATATATTTCATCCGTGAGGCTATGGTTATTTAGGGCAAAGTAAAAATGGGGTGAATATGTTTTCTTCCAAAAATGGTAAAAATGACCAGAGTTGAAAATGTTCAAGTTATACAGTATGTTACATTTAAAGGTTTCTCATGAGTATATCTATTTCCCCATACTTATATATTTACAATATCAGGGGTATTTCTGTTTCAGTTAGTGGAACCAGGTTACCACTGGACTACTCAAGAACAGGGGCTCCTTCTGGGGTCATTCTTCTATGGGTACATATTCACCCAGCTGCCAGGAGGTTGGTATATAATGATCTGGGTCCAATACCATAAAACTTGAGAATTTACTTAAGTCTGAGAATATCCTTAACTTGGGTCTTCTTACCAAATTAGATTTCAGGATTAGCCAAAGTTGAGTAAAATTTTTAGACTTGAGTAATTCTTAATTTTTGTGGTGCCAGATGCAGATTGATGATTGTTTCTGAGAACAAATTATTTTGATTTTATAACAAACATTTTCTTGGCTATTGAGTAGTGTAATGGTTACCCCATTCAAATTTCACAAATGCAACCTTAATTCATTTGGACAGGCACGTACAAGAATTGGTTTTCCCTTATGCATTATTTCTGAGTGTCTGATGCATAAAATCTTTTCAGGACACAAAAAATGAATATAAACTGACTCCCCTCAAAATGCACAATGACTTGATTTGTATTGATTTTGAATCTGAGACGGAAAATGTGTCATTGTTTTCATACTATCTTGAATTACATTGACTTTACAAGTTTGTATGATGGTCTATAATGATGTACAGTGAAACATGTATATAACAAACTCCATAGGGACACAAGAAAACTGGTCTTTATAGGAAGGTGGTCTTTATATAGAGGTTGTTTTGTACACAAATGGTACTATTGGGGACAGCATAAAAAAAAAATGGTATTTTGTGACCAGGTGGTTTTTATACACAGTTGGTCTCTAAAACAGGTTTTACTGTATAACAAAACAATGTTTTCTCAGTTGCATATTTTATGTAGGTAACAGTCACATTACTGAGAGAATATTTATATGTATATGTCTATACATGTACTGTATTTGACCCCTTAAGCACCCAGGGCACTACAAAATCAGGAACATTTTTTATAAATCACAGTGGTAAAGTTATTGTAGTTATTACCGAGGACAGCTATCGGCATTCTTCTCTTGCTGAGAGGGGTGGGGGGGCTAAAGATAAACTGTTAATTACGGATTTTCAGGTCTCCTTGTCAACCAGCTAGAAAAGATTCTTGATCGTATGTTAAAAAAAAAAGGGGGCATGAGCACTTATAGGGACAATGGCACTTAATGCGGTGCATGTACAGTAAAACCTGCTATAGCGGCCACCTCTGTATAAGGATCACCTGTCTATAAAGGCCAGTTTTTAAAAGTCCCTTGACTGCATACTTCAACTAAATTGAACCTGTGTATAAGGGTCACCTGTACATAAAGGTCAATATTCTCTGGTCCCTTGGGTGGTCCTCATATACAGGTTTTACTGTATTTGAATTAGATGTTGTATCTGATTTGTAATACAATGTATATTATTGGAATATGGAAAGTCCCTTTTACTCAACAAGCTCAGTGGGATTCACTAATTGGTCCCCTACCAGTAAAACCAGAAGGGACTATATGTTAACTTGTCATCTGTTGACTAGCTAGTTAATTCCTTCCATTGGGGGAAAAAAACTGGCTGGCTTATTCTTCCCCTCAAATTGAAATTTTCCCTGGAGGAAGTAAGTGGCTAGCCAATTTATTTCCCAGGGAAAAGTTTTGGATAGCCTTATACAGTAAAACCTGTTTTAGTGACCACTTGTGTATAAAGACCACCTGGTCACAAAGACCGTTTTTTGCTGTCCCCAATAGTACCATTTATGTACAAATCAACCTCTATATAAAGACCACCTCCCTATAAAGACAGGTTTTCTTGTGTCTCTAAGGAGGTCATTATATACAAATTTCACTATATTTTCACAGGTTAAAAACTGATTTGCCATTTTTTTCCCTTGGGGAAACTTATAGTGGAATAAAGAATTAGTTGACACACCATTAAAAAGTGTTCCATAAAACTTGCCCTTTTAAGGGGATCTTCCATAGAACATCATTTGCGGGCTTAATATGCAAAGAAGGATATTTTTTCAGTAAACTTTCCAGGATTATGATGATAAAAACAAATAATGAATAAAATGTTACCGTATATAAAATTTTGTGACAGAACATCATGAAAAGTGTAAGGCTATTTCTAAGTTTTCTTATTTCAGGCTTTCTGGCAAATCGCTTTGGGGGCAAGTTCTTATTCGGAGGTGGGGTTCTGATTACTGCTGTTCTAACCATACTAACGCCATCTTGCGCACAGGAAAATATTGCGCTCTTAGTTGCTGTCAGGGTGCTGGAAGGTCTTTGTGAGGTATTTTAAAAGAACTTTCATGGTCATAACTCAAATAAATGTATAAAGCACGGAATTTAATGTCAAGATTAACAAAATGTGATGTCAATATTACATTATTGTTTTGTTGTGTGATATTTTGCTAGTATATCTGGGCCTCCCTGTCTGAGTGGTTAGAGCATCATGCTTTAAACCACGAAGTGTCTCACTTCTGGTCAACCCAGCTGGAACGTAAGCTGATTTTTGCGAGAAAGTTTGCCAGTTTACTTGGGGAAGGCCGGTGGTTTCTTCCCGGGTACATTGTAACTGGGTTCTCTCCTCCACCATTAAAAACTGGCCACCACCATATAACTGAAAAATTGATGAATGTGGCGTAAAACGCTATTCCAAATTCAAAATGCTAGTATATCTACATGTATTTGTTTAGTAGACTTTCTTTATATGTACGAGCCGGCCTGGCTCAGTCGGTAGCGCGCTCGACTCTTGATCGTGAGGTCGTGAGTTCGAGTCCCGCCGGTGACAGGTTGGTTTCCTGTCTTTCGGATGAGACAGTAAAAACTGGAGGTCCCGTGTCGTAGTAGATGTCGGCACGTTAAAGAACCCTCACTGCTCAATGGCCGTAAGTGCCGAGCATAGGCCAAAATTTGAAGCCCTTCACCGGCATTTGGTGACGTCTCCATATGAGTGAAATATTCTTGAGTGGGACGTTAAACAACAATAAACAAACAAACAAAACTTTATATGTACAAAAAGATTAACACACTAATGTTTTAAATTGCTTCAAATCGTTGGAGGGGGGGGGGGGGGCGGCAAATTTATAGATATACAATACCAAGTGTTATATATGTTTGTTTGAACCATTCTTGATAATTTTACAGGGAGTTACGTATCCATCTATCCTTGCAATATGGGCAAAATGGGCGCCTCCCTCCGAGAAGACCAGGTTAACTGCATTTGCATTTTCAGGTAAAACTACAATTAACAATTATTATTTTTAATTTACCATTTCTTGGTTGTTAAGACAATTTGCCAAAAAAACCTGATTTGAGATTGATTGTGATTGTATATAAAAGTATAAACCCTGATTTGTGGTCAGAATCTGTGGGTCAAAATTCTGATACTTTGTAAAACATTACGAATAGTGAGCCGCTAAAGCAGGTTAGACTGTAAAGTACAGTGAGTACCACATTTTTTTTTCTTTTTTTTTTTTTAATATTTTATTATGGCATCTGGCCAGGCTTTTCACATCAACCCCTACAACTCCACCTGGCTAGGGAGTACGGGGATATATATTTAGCGAGTACAACATGATACTCACATCAACCCGTACAACTCCAGCTGGCTAGGAGTACGGGGATATCATATATTTAGTGAGTACAACATGATGAAAATGTACGATAAGCTATACAAACTTCACATTTTATTTCCCCCGTTTTGGTTCTGGTCCAGAATTTTCATTTCTACTATTTTGTCGTTTATCAGTAATGGTAAGAAGTTAACGCATTTCACCTAAAGGTGTTTGTTCCGCCGATTTATATCCACTTAGAGACGATACAGTCATGCACCTAGCAACCCGAAAATGTGCCTGTGAGGTGATGTTGTTTTACCTGCCACTATTGACAACATGCGCTTTTGCGCACTTCAACATAAAAACAGACACAGGAAAAGATTGACCTCAGATATTGAATATTCAAGACTTATACACTTTAAGTTAGTCCCCTACTACATGGGACGTATAGATTTTTTCTCCATCAAAGCCATCTGTCTGTCCGAACAATTAAGGCATTATTTGAAATTTTGATTTAAGTTTTGTAATTGCTCACCATTCACTCATTTAAGGTTTCACAGGTATGGGACTTGTATCGACTCATTAATACTCTCTGAATGCTTGTTTCTATCAAATTATTGGTTTTTGTTAACATCTGCCAAAGTTGTCAGTTTTTTCGTCTATCGGTCCAAAATCTCATCTGGGCTATAATTTTCCTAACCTTGCTTCAAATGCTTTCAAAATTTAATATGTTATTATTCATGACCTCTAGCTGTGTCATGACCTTGGTCTTGGTGATCTTCAAGGTCAAGGTCAAAGTGCACCCATCGGCAGAATTATTGTCCAAGCTATAAACATTCCAACCCTTGCTTGGAATGCATATAAACATTAATATGTAATTCTTCATGACCTTGACCCTTGGTAATATCTTCATGGTCGATGCACCCAGACTATCATTTAAAATGGTGAGGGGAGGTAAACATTTTTGCTTCAAAAACAATATCTAGTATTCAACTATTTTTATATTTCATTTTGTAGGATCATACATTGGAACAGTTGTAGCCATGCTCATATCAGGACTCCTGTTTGCTGGTGGATCAAAATGGCCATCCATATTTTATCTTTTTGGTTTGTACTCTTTGATAATCAGATAATATTAAGTCTTTACTGTGGCATAATAGCTTTCTTGACCACACAGCATTGACAGATATATTTTGAAACAAACTTATCAGCATTACCATACAAAACAGAGCATTCACTTTTAAGATGCCCCTAGTTTTTTCTAGTCTTAATTATTATTACAGTACATGCAGAAAGTTTGGGAAATATCAATCAATTTTGTACATTAACAGAAAATCATTTGGCACTGGTAGATTCAGTGAATATTTTCGGTACAAACAGTCAAAACATTAATTTTTAGGTACATTCTGTGAAAACATTCTTACATGTAGTGATAATTATTGCAAGCAATGACCCTTTGACATGAAAATCAGTAGTGATGATCTTCTGTACATAAGCATCAATGTGGAATATTACAAAGCTACAGGTTTTCAAGACATTGGGCAGACACCAGTTTTAGAGATTACTGCATTGCACCTGGTGATCTTTGCTCTGTTGACCTGAAAATACATAGTGGACATATGAAGCATCATTCTCCATATGAGGGAAAGATTCTAGAGTGGGGCGTTAAACAACAATAAACAAACAAACAATATGAAGCATCATAGCAATTGAGCAAAGGTATCTTTAGATATCAATTAGACAACTCTGAATGACCAAAAAACAAACTATCTAACTGTAAACTTTTCACATTTTCACTTCTTTAAAGTTGTTTGGACATGCTCCACTCAAGATCCTCAAACACATTAGAAATTTCAGATGTTACATGATTTTGAAAATCTACATTAAAACCATATGGTATTGAAATAAAATGACTTGAAGTGTATTTAAAATGTGTTCATAAGTGGAAGATTTCACTAAATTACAGGTAAAGGGAAATAACTCTTGTAAAAACTTTAATACTGTAATTTGAAGAGAAATAATATTTTACATCTCTTTTGAAGATATTAGCACTCATGATAAAATATTTTCCATGTGGTGTCTCTGAAATTATTTTCATGATTTATTAAATCTGTAATTTTTTTTTACAAATTTTCTGTAATTTTTTTTTCACTTGGTTTACTTTTTCTGTAGAGAAATGATATTTTATAGCTCTTTTGAAGATATCTACACTCATGATAAAATATTTGCCATGTGCTGTCTCTGAATTTTTTTTCTTGATTTATTAAATCTGTAAATATTTTACGTAGTTTCTGTAATTCTTTTTTTCACTTGGTTTACATTTTTATGCCCCCGAGGTCAAATGTCTTGGACACGTTTTTATCTGTCCGTTGGTAACTGCATGTGAAGTATAGTAATTTATTGACTCTTGTAAATATTTTGTGAAAATAAAAAATTGAAAAATTTTAAAACTGAGTTGAATTAATTTTCTAGTACAGCTGGAAGTGTCTAGTGTTCTATCTGCAAGATTAGGTCTTTCAAATTTTTTATTTCTCTGAAATCACTTTCTTGTTTTTATGTCTCGCGACAAAAATTTTTTGTTTTTTGTTTTCTGAATATAAGAGATCTAATACTCAAAATTTAAATTTACTTTTCAGGTGGCTTAGCTGTGCTTTGGTTTATTTGTTGGTGTTTCATAGTGACAGAAAGTCCTGCAAAGCATTCCACGATAACCAATGCAGAGTTAGACTACATACAGTCAAACATAGGATACACCGAGGAGCAGACACAGGTATGTTAACATGGTTTCTGGAACTTTTGGCATTATATGTAATGAATCTGTTTGTGTTTTTGTTCTTGGTAAATCGGCATTGGCTATACATGGAAATTAGACACCTTACGGCTCCAGGTTAAACTACATGGGCGACGGGTAGATGGGACTCATCATAGCCCTGGTTGGCAGCTGGTCTATGAGAAGGAAAATTCTGACTTTAACACCCGGTTTGGTGTTTAACCATTAGCCCCTCGAGGCAAACCTTATTGACCCTCGAAGTTGTGGGTTGGGTGTAAGCTCCCTTACCCTGTAAAAAATTCAAAATTACAGAAACCTTTAACTCTAGAATTGATCTATGGCTTTATGCGCCTTCTGGCACGGAGAGAATTAAGATTAAGATAAATATTAAATTTGGTTAACATTTGAGGAAAAAAAACTCCAGTTAATTGATGAATTGTTACAAAAGAACACAGCAAATGGGCTGAATTAATTTGTAGCCAGATCTTTGATTTAGGGAGCATAAAAACCTTGTATGACATTCAAATCATATAGTTTTTATATCTAACTGATAATTTAATATGTCTAGACATGACATGGACGCTCGTGTTATTTTGAGGTAGAATAACAAATATATTGCTCAATATCTCAGATATAGGCTAATATTGATCTATTTGACATAAGTGATGATAGCTTCTGGCTTCAGTAAAAACATTGTACAGAATTCTGTCAGTGTATTTTCCACAGGTTTCATGTCAAAAAACACATTATTTCAGAACTGCACTTTTAACTTAAATGGAAATCTTTAGCTTAAAGGGGCATTAGCTGTTTATTTTTGATTTTTTTGGGGGGTTGGGGTTGGGCTCTCTCCTCCACCATTAAAAACTGGCCGTCACCATATAACTGAAAAATTGTTGAGTGTGGTGTAAAACAACATTCAAAATTCAAATCCAATGTAAGTAGTCAAAAGGAATTAGAATTTATTTTTGGAAAAAAACCACAGTTAATGCCCCTTTAAATGTTTATGTATCGCACCAAACCCCACTTAACTGTGGTTCAGCTGGTTGTCTCTTCCCAGGTACATTGTAACCAGGTTCTGTCCTCCACATTAAAAACTGGTCGCCACCATATGACTGAAAAATGGTTGAATGTGGTGTCAAACGCCATTCAAAAAAAAAAAAAAAAAAAAAAAAAAAAAATGGTTCAAAGTTGACCTGGTGTTGCGTAATGATGACAGCCATTGTAATTGTCCGATCCAGATAATTTTGTAGGGCGGAGTAAACTTTTGATTGTCTTGCAGTCGATTTACAGTGGAACCTTACTCGAGAGACCACCCCATCTGCCACTGAAATGTGGTCTATCAAGAAAAGTGGTCTCTCTAGACAGGTGGTCTCTTAAGAGAGGGGCTCTCAGAAGAGGTTTAATTTGAAGGATCATTTAACCAGGTAGATTTCAGAATGTGGTCTTAAAAGACAGGTGATTTTTCATGAGAGTGGTCTCTCAAGACAGGTTCCACTGTACGCACTTTTTGGTTATAACAGACTTCACAGAAAAAAGCGTGTCATTACCAACTGAATAACTGTACATTTGAGGACAGGTGGGAACGATAACTCTTGCCAAAGTAATTTAAATGTATTACATAAAATTTAAATTTGTCCAGGTCAAGAAAGGGTTCACGAGACTCCACCTCGCCAGGTTATATAGATTTTACTGTACTTATGAAAGTAATGTATATAAAAAATCTGCCATATAATTTCCGTAATAAAGTTTTTGTTTCTGTTTGATAGTCTTCATTTTATGACGGCATAATGACTTAAAGATAACAGCCAAATAAGTAAGGAATGTTTTCTAACAATTCGTATGTATTGAGTCCTCACATTTAAAATATGTTGCGCTCCATGCTTTAGGTAAATTTGATAAACTACATTGTTTCTGTATTCTAGAGCTTGGCTCCACCTTGGCTTGACATCCTGAGATCCCCAGCTGTCTGGGCCATTGTGGCTGCCCACTTTGCGGAGAACTGGGGATTTTACACTTGGCTAACAGAACTGCCATCTTTCATGAAATTTGGGTTAAACTATGACATAGATAAGGTAGGTATTAAATTGTCTGTAATTCTTGTTTTTGACCAAATTCAGTAAAAAATTATTTATAACATATTGAACTGTATAAAACCCATACATTTGTATTGTCATGTTTTATGCTATTGTTTAATTAGATTGTTTTATATTGACGCAGTAGTGTTTACCTTATCAAATAATTGACTTATCGCCAAATGTCTTACATGTTGCTCTGAATGTGGCATTTCTGATGTCATTCGATTGTGACGTCATGATCACACAAAGTTTTGACAGGCCTTTTAATTGTGATGGCATTATGGAAAAGTCTGCCAAAAGGTGCCATGTTAGGCCTTTTGTGAGAGGTCAATTACCAAAAATATAGGTTTTTCACAGAAATAAAAAAGACCATCTCTTTAAAAGCATCGTTAGATAGTCAGCGAGTGGTATTTATTTTTACAGTGTATGCACTAGTGTTTTTAGAAGAAAGACAAGCAATGACTCTGTAATCCATTCAAGTTTGATATTTTATTGACAGGTTAGGATAGTTTTATGTAAAGTCGTACTCGTTTCAACATTAAACATTTACAGTTGACTTGTTCAATACAAGTTGTTGGGTGTATTAGACTTAGTAATTTAAAAATGAGTACAATGTTGACTTTTGACAAAATAAGTAACTTGCCAGGTACCCTTTCATCCCTAAATATATATATGGTATGTTCTTTTCTATTGTTTAGACCAGTCCATTATGGTCTGTAGGGATGAATGGGTTAAATGTTAGTTTTATCAGGGAATTGGCATTTCTGTGGTGATGTGGCTGGTTAAAAAAACTCTCTTGCTGCATTGGCATAAATCCATAGCACAGTTCAAATTTTGTGTCACTTCACCTGTAGTGGTTGATGTCACCACATAAGTGAAAAGTTCTTAGCAGGATGTAAAATAACTGTCAAATAAACAAGCAAAATAGAAAGAAAGAAGTTAAACGTAATTCTTATTTTATAATAAATTTCAATGTCCTCCAAAGGGAAGTATCATTATGTGAAAATACAGTAGACAAACTCAATATTCACAAATTTTTGGTCCCTTGGCCTTTATTAAGTGAAAGGCGACAATTAATCTATATCAGTTACATAGTATCAAGGCCGCATAATAAACAGCTTCATTGCAAATCATCTTTCACTTGATGAAGGCCAAGGGGCAGAAAATTTGTGAATATTGAGTGTGTTTACTGTACAGTAAAACCTGCTATAGCGGCCACCTCTATATAAGAACTACCTGTATAAAAGGCAGTTTTTTCAAGTCCCTTGACTGCATACTTCAATTAAATTGAACCTGTGTATAAGGGTCACCTGCACATGAAGGTCAATATTTTCTGGTCCCTCGGGTGGCCCGTATATACAGGTTTCACTGTATTTTCTCATTTTATATCCTGCCAAGTATTTGTAGATGTCTAAGTTTTTGTCAAATATCAGATAGTTTTACGGATTTATACCAGTTTTAAAAAACATGGTTCTTTAAGTTGCCATGTATGTATATGCTATTTTCAGATTTTTCTGAAGTTGAGTTTATAAAGAGATGCACAAATCAAGTTAAATGCTTTTTGTTTTTTTGTTTTTTTTACAAGGTTTAACTAGAGTTATGGTTCTTTGCATACTCAGTGTGTCAGATGGTATTATTTGTATGTACGCTAATCTTGTGTGAGTAATCTCTCATCTTCAAGATGTTTGAAATTCAATACCATGAATTGGGATATTTTGGTGTCGCTAAAATTTGGCCACTTTGGTCATAAAATGAAGGGTTATCTGTTGGTCAGTTAAATTTTGACCATTTATGTTTAAATTATTATATATTATGTTTAAATTTGGACTACCACTGGACTACCATCTGATCTCTGTCTTGTCGTGTTGAACATTCCAGGTGTTTGAAATATCAGTTTAAAAAGTAACGGTAGAATAATTAGAATTGATGTGTCACATTGCAGTACTTAATTAAGATTAATGTCCACACAGTGTTATTTTAAACCCCTGGTCTGTTAATCTATAAAACACTCAAATATTTTTAAAGTACCCCGGGGTTAAAGATACCTGTTCAAAGAGTTTTATAAAATCTATATATTATCATTTTCTAGTATTTTTACTAGCTAAATAAAATATTTTTAATTCCATTGTTTTTCAATTGCATCTGTAAAATTCAGAGTCACAGCGGGATAAAAAAAATGTCCGAGGTATCTAAGCTACCCTGAGTTCTTATAATCAACCCGTACAAGAATATGATAAAGAAAAAGAATCTATTTATAGAGTTTTAAGTCGACAAAGATTAGCATTTTTCAAATCATCAATCAATTATATAGCTTGCTTAAAACCATGTAGCCTCTCACCTCTAGTCAGTCTGGGGTCTTATGCTGATTTTGTGAGAAAGGTTGCTAGTTTACTTACAGAAGGTCGGTGGTCTCTTCCTGGGTGCATTGTAACCAGGTTCTTTTATCCGTCACTGAAAACCGGTCGTCCACCATATACACATGATATAACTGAAAAAGTGTTGAGTGTTGTGAGTGAACTGGCTTTTCACTTTCTCTCAAAATTAGCACAAGTTTCACCGGGTTCAAACCAGTGCTAACTAGAAGTAGAGACTTCATGGTTTATGCACAGTGCTCTAACCACTCAACCATGGAGGACTCTAAAAATAGGAAATGTATGGCATAACGTGGTGGATAATTACTTGGTTAAGTAAATGTACAACACATAGTGAGGGATAATTACTGTGCAATAATGAAGAACACATAATGATGAATAATTACGAGGTTAGGTAAATATATGACTCACAATGATAGATAATTACTGTACAACAATGTACAAGACATAATGGTGGATAATTACTGTACAGCACATAATAATGGATGATTACTGTACAACAGATAATGATGGATAATTACGAGGTTAGGTTAATATATGACACACAAATATGACACACAATGATAGATAATTACTGTACAACAATGTATGACACACAATGATTGATAAATACTGTACAACAATGTACAACACATAATGATGAATAATTGCGAGGTTAGGTAAATATATGACACACAAATATGACACACAATGATAGATAATTACTGTACAACCATGTACAACACGCAATGATAGATAATTACTGTACAACAATGTACAACACAATGATGAATAATTACGAGGTAAGGTAAATATATGACACACAATGATAGATAATTACTGTGCAGCAATGTACAACACATAATGGTGAATAATTACTGTATAACACATAATAATGGATAATTACTGTACAACAATGTACAACACATAATAATAGATAATTACTGTACAACAATGTACAACACATAATAATGGATAATTACTAGGTTAAGTAAATGTACAACACAATGATCGATAATTACTGTACCGGTAAATATTGTACGTAAATGCCGTAATATCTCTCTTCTCTTTGCATTATACAGGCAGGGTACTTGACTGCAGTTCCGTACTTTGTAATGGGATTCGTAGTCATGACTTGTGGATTTTTGGCTGACTTTTTACAGAACCGGTATGGAATAGCTACAGGCATTGTGAGGAAAAGTTTTACATGCTTAGGTAGGTCATTTTAATCATTAATCTGTTAACATAGTAGCTTTTTCATCTGGGTCCAGATATCATTTAATTTAGTTTTTTCTGCTTAGATATGTATGCAGAATCTTACCATATGCAAATGAATATTTTCCTAATAATAAGAGGTAATACAGTAGAATCTTTGTTGTCTTGATATTCAAGGGACTTCCCCTATTACTTCACGATATTCGGAATCAGGGTATGAAATAAGAATTCAAAACACAATTGTTGGGTCGGAGGGATGGGCAACTCATTTGAGAAATCAACTTGTCCAAGGCAATTCAGACCAGCTATGGGCAATTGGACTGACGGTTATTTCAAACCCTGCGGAATTCGAGATAACCAATATTTTATCTATCCACAAATCTATCTATCTAAAAAAGTCAGGACTGGCCATTCAACTGTGAAAGAACTAGAATTTTGTCTCATCCGATTTCAACATCACAAGATTCTTCTGTATTTCTATACTCAGTGAATGTGCTTTATGATATTAGAAGATGTAAAGTCTTTTTGGTTGTATTGATTTGATTTGAAACATTACCCACATAAAATCATGGACTCTGCCATATTGGAATAGTACATGGGTTGACTGATGCATCTTTAAGGCATAAACAAAGTTAAATTGTTTTCTTGTAGCGTTTTTGTGTCAGATGCTGTTTATGGTGTCTGCCGGATATGTATTGACCCCGGCTGCTGCCGTTACCTTTCTGACAATTGCCGTTGGTTTGGGAGGATTTGCATGGGGAGGTTTCAGTGTCAACACTTTAGATATAGCTCCGCAGGTGAGTTAAATATTTGGCGTCTTCCATAGATATACCATAATACTATTTCTTAGATGAAAAGATAAGTAGCTTGTGTTTAGATGATGTATCATGTAGTGAAAGTTGAACAAGACAAAATTTACCTGTGGAAGGTCAGTGGTCTCTTCCTGGTTAACTGAGTTACCTCCTTCACCACAAAAAACTGGCTACCATCATATAACTGACAAAATTGTTGAGTGTGGCATGAAACACAATTCACAAAAATAATTAAATAAATAAATAAATAGATAAATAAATAAATAAATAAATAAATAAAAACAAGACATATTTGAAGAATTACAGTCCTCCAATGGGGTGTGGAATTGTACATTATGAATAGTGAGAGAAGGAATTGAAACTGGAATTAGATAAGAAAGGGAATAAAACATAAACAAAAATGTTGTAGGAGTGCATTTGATGCACACAACACCATCTGTCTAAGATTTGTATTTAAGTATGGTGACCATTGGTAAATAAATGATTTGGATATGGCCGAAATAAATATATAATCAATGAGGGGGAATAAGTCAGGATATATAAACTGTAGGAGCACAGTTGTTTGCCCGCTACACCATATAGCCTGCATTGACCTAAAAACCTTGTTTTAGAAAGAAAAAAAAAACATTCCGGATAGTCCGTATTGCTGGATTGCCTGTGGGCAATACACAGGACTATATTGATGTGTTTCACAGTGGCTCAGAGGAACACCAATTTTCGATTGTTGGGAGGAAAAACATTCACGTTTGAATGTTTTATAGTGAAATTGTTGCTTAAAGAAATAAATGATAACTATTGACATGTTAATGAACAAAATAATACCTTGTCGGAAGTTGTTTTCTTTAAGTATTTTATTAAAAATAACAGATAGTCTCAGGACCATAACCAGGAAAAAAATCATATATGCGTGAAATTACTGTACTTGTGCAATAAAAAGAATTCCAACTTGCAAGTCAAAATTACATACCATGCTAAAAAGTTATTGAGCATTGAATAAAATGGCAATAAAAAATCTAATTAAACATTTCCTTTCAGGTGTTGTGGTACATTTGTGGAACATTTTCTTCATCAAATGGAGATATTTTTCTGTTGATCTAGATTGCAAGTGCTCAATGCCCCTCTCAGACACCCCGAAATTAATAAAAACATCCAGATTATTATGACCTAGCCCTGATAATGTCATATTATGACCTAACCTTGCCAATGTCAATGTGACCTAGCCATACCAATGTCACATTATGACCTAGTCATGTCAATGTCATATTATGACCTAGCCATGCCAATGTCATGTTATGACCTAGCCATGCCCCAGCCATGCCAATGTCATATTATGACTTAGCCATGCCAATGTCATATTGTGACCTAGCCATGCCAATGTCATATTGTGACCTAGACATGCCAATGCCATATTGTGATCTAGCTATGCTAATGTCATATTACATATATTAGCCATGCCCCATATTATGACCTAGTCATGCCAATGTCTTATTATTACCTAGCCATGCTAATGTTATACTGGATATAAGTGTCTCTCATGAAACTTGTTTGTGTTTTAGTATGCCAGTATTCTGATGGGGATATCTAATACCTTTGCTACATTGCCAGGCATAGTGAGTCCAGCATTAACAGGAGCTATTGTCACAGATCAGGTATGAATATGCTCAGTCTCGATGTTTTTATGATTCAATTTCTATATCATTTGATTATTTCATTGGTGGGCGAAATTCAATACATGCAGGGGATTCACGTTTTACTGCTTGTTTTTACATGAAGTCACACAATTGTTGAACTTAAATGTTCACATACTTTGTAACAAATCAAAACAGTTTTCATCATCTAGAATTGCATGCTGTAAATTAAGAAGTTTTTGTGGGACTTTATTTCTGTTATACACAAGTTCTAAATTTATTCCTGAGATGATATTTTTCGCGATTTCGAAATGTGTAATAGTTGCTGATCCTTTAACTAAATATATCATAAAAGTATTTCTTTTGAGTTACCTCTAGAAGTTTGATGGGGTTTGTAGATTATTATGCTAATGGCCCTGTAGCCCACATGGGAAGAACATGAACTTGAAGCCCTGCTGATTGACATATTAAAGGCTATTTCTATGTCAACTGTAATATAATGATTGATGGAACTATTTCAGTTGGCATGTCAGAAAAAAACTGATGTAAGTTTTATTTTTTTGTAAAATTTCATAAAATAGAAATTTTTTCTCACATATATTTTTGAGGAATTAAAATAACTAAACCATTTTCTCAATTTCAGTCTGACAGAGGTCAATGGGAAATAGTATTCTTTATAGCTGCTGGAATCTACCTCATTGGTGCTCTAATTTTTGCCATCTTTGCATCGGGTTTCCGTCAGAAGTGGGCAGAGGTTCCTACAGGATATTTGTCACAGAGGGACTTTGACAGGGACAACCTTTAAAAGGAATCAAAAAGAATACCAGGGATAAGGGAGAAAAAAAAATCCAAAAAAATTCCCAAACAGCCAAAATGATTTGTAAGTTCAGATGTATTGTCAGATCTTCTGATGATGTCAAAGGTCACACAGTATGATACACATCCTTAACTGTACCAGAGATCTGAATTACAGTCAAACTTGCATTAAAAAGCCACCTCTGTATAAAGGGCATCTGCCTATAAAGGCAATTAAAACATGACCTTTGTTAACTTTTTTTTTATATTGAATAAACTTCTTTTTAAAGGCATTTTAAAGGTATTCTATAACAGCCACTTTTGCCCGTTTCCTTTAGTGGCCTCTATAGACAGGTTTGACTGTACCTCATGTTTATATCTTTTAGGCAAAGGCGATACATATTTCTATTTTTTCTCCCTTTGTATTATTTTTCATTCTAGTCATTTAAATAAATTTCTACTCAAAAGAGAAAATAATTAAGTCACTATGATAAAATGTTGTCGCTGTAACTTACAAGTTACATAATTTTATGGGGTTTTTATGTAATAACATTCTTTTATGGAATTGCCCAAAGGGCTCTCCTGCTATAAGTTCAGAGTCAGTATCTCAATTGATGCATATCCACTTGGAAATATAGTCCAATATAAGAATTCAATTTTTGCAATAGATGCAAATACTTGGTGGAAATGAAATTTGTTTTAGTTTGAAAAAAAAATCTTTATGTAAAATACAGTGGAACCTCGCCTAAAGACCACCTCATTTAGGAGACCACCTCACATTTCAGACCACAAGTTTTCAGTCTCTTGATAAATATCTAAGAAGTATAGAACCTCACTTAAAAGACCACCTCACTAATCAGACCACTTTGAGTCAGTCAGATAGGTGGTCTTAATAGCGAGGTTCCACTGTAATACAGAAGTCTAGTTATGTGTGTTTCTTTGAAACACAGTACTTGTATTTATACTGGTTTTACTAGGTCAATATTTTCCCCTTAATAAACAAACGTGGCAAAATATATGCAAAAAACCGACCCGAACATGTTTTGAATCATACATATTTATTGTCTGTGCTTTCACTACGTCATCAAAATTTTCTGTATAATAGATGACTCTCAATTTACCAGGGTACGTGCCCAAAGGCAGTCCAGAATACATTGTTTTTTTTAATTGCACATTGTTGGAATCATCCGTAATTACTGTGGGTGATTTTGAGAGCATGATACTATAAATCCGGACATTTTTGTGGGACTATATTTTGCGCAAACTTCGGATTTTTATTTTATTTGCGAGTTGATATATGTCTGTTGGCTAAAGTCAAGCCCAAAACATTGCATTGTGCTTTTCCAGTTCAATTTCAGCATCAGGTTACTAAATTAAGCAAGAGCACTGGCGAAATGACACATACCGGTAAATAAAATCTCCGTGAATAAAACAAAATTTACGGTAGCGTCGTTACAGATTTTTGAAATATTTAATTTGTAAAGTTATGTAAAGTTGTACATTCCCAGGTATTGTAATTCTTGTTTATGGAAGTCACAATACATAAAGTATAGGATAAAAATCAATATAGATTGCTCAATACATATATGTAATTTGATGCTATTTTTAGATAGATCATGACCTATATTTTGCCACAGAATGAAATCACAGGATCTGCAAATCTCTGAACAATAAAAACAATATAGTGTTTGTGACCCGCTACAGGAATAGTACATATAAATCAAATTATGTAATATATCCTTGACACATTGTCCAAGCTACAGATGTTCTGAGGTAAAAGATTAACACTTTCTTCATTAATTTTATTGTGTAATAAAATCAAACCTCACGAGGCATATCTAAAAATGTGAATTAATCATGGTTAGAAAGAGTGACGAAATATTTCATTATTGTATTTCTTTATTTATGACATCAAGTATCCAAAGGTCATTTTTCTCTTTGTGGGTCTGAGAGAAAACTATGCTTGTTTTTCTGACATGCTAATTTCATGCTAGCTTAATAAATGTTTAAATGTTGTCACGGTAACAAGTAAATCACATTGCTATGTTATTCTATTTCTGTATATATAATGTGTGTTAGTGTGGAAGTAGTAGTACAGTGGATCTTGTCTTAACACACCACCCAATCTGACACTGAAATCTGGTCCCTTTTAGACTGGTTCCACCACCTGTCAAATTTAAAATGTTCATGTATTACGGCATATCTAGTCATTTGTTATGTTGTACTTAAATATGTATTATTGTATATTTTATTGTTGTTTGTTTGTTATTTACAAGTGGATATGGGAATATTTGTTTTATGTTACTGTTATTTTTTAATTATTTTAAAGGATTAATATATTTATACCACTGTTATTAATTATAGAATCAAGGTTGTTTGATTATCAGCTTTTTTTTGAAACACATCATGCAGTACCGTCCAAAATTAAGTAGGACCTTGACATCCTACTCACCATGACACATTCTGTTTAATGATTATTTTTTATTAATCCAAACATTTGTTCTTTCAAACTTCACATAAATTTGTGAAGTATGGGCTTTTTGATAGACAAAACTTACTTCAACTTTTATTTTTATAACTTGATTTTATATTCTAGATCTTTTCTCTCTAATTTTGTTATTCCATATCGAAAAAAATATGGGAACTAGTATGTATTTGGAGAGAACTGTATATTTATATTATCTGCTCATCTCTTGCCAATTTCTCCCACCAAAATATGATACATCAAAGAAATATTTTTTGCTTCTTTTTATAGTTTCAGTATTTGTTATTTTGAGTTGTGATTTTGTTATAGTCTAGGTTTGCAAAAGAAATGCCGAAGACGATCCTATGTACAAATGTATATTATTAACTTAATTCAACCTCATCTTACAGAATACAAATTAGACAGCAATCCATCTGTTCTAGGACAATTAAAACCTGGAATAGCCATCCATTGAGCACTGTGATGAGTGACATTGTTGAGTTCTGGTTGACACATTCAGTCTGGATAATGTCTTCTTTTGGGCTATATATGTATGTCTACCAAGTATTAGAAAAGCACAAACATGTGTACGTCACTTCCGGTTTAGCACACCTATTGGGGGATTTGAAAAAGGGGGACTACTCTTTCTAACCTTACATCTGGTTACCCTTTTCACTTGGTATATTGTACACAGCTATACCAAGTATATATATATATATATTAATAAAATCAACACTAAATACATTTTCATGTCCGTTGACCTTTAAAGCAGCGTTTATATCACTCACTGGAGATGCATTACAATTTTCCTTTCTTGGACTTCCTTTAATTTTTAATTTCCTGCATTTGTATCCTCTCCGATGTGTAATGTGGTTGCAGTGGATTCGAAGTTTCCTCTAGCATTAAGATTGCTGTTTTGATCTTACCAAGAATTATTTATTGTTTGGAAATCTTCCTGATTTGCAATTACATATTTCTTCCATGTATGGGAAAATCTCTGTCTCTGACAAGACTGTCTGTCTCGAGGTCTTAAGATGCAGCTGCTGTCTAAATAAAAATAGTTTGTGAAATGTTTTACAACTACATGTATATGATGTTGCTAAAAACCTGGTTGATGAATATTTAAAGTGACATTATCTGTATTTTTTTTTTTTTTATATTAAATAATTCTTTCCTTTTTTACAACCATAGATTAATATAGTTAATACAATAAGGAAAAAGAGATATACACAGGCATAACAATTCTTAAATTCCTATATATTTTGTATAAAGTGCTGTAGAAACCCAGTATAGCAATTATTCACTGGCAACTGATTAATTCAACGTTACTATCTGTATATGCTTACCACCTGGACTTGACCTTGTTTGCACAAAATATATAGGAATATAAGATTTGTTATGCCTGTGGTTTGACTTTGATTTGATTTGATTTTTTGGTTTTACGCCATACTCAACAATCTTTCAGTCATATGATGGCGTCCAGTTTTTATTGGTGGAGGAGAAACCCGGGTTACCCGGGTAAAGACCACCGACCTTCCGCAAGAAAACTGGCAAACGTCCCCACTTAATTCGAAATGACCCTAGCGGGATTTGAACCAGAGGTGAGAGGCCTTGTGATTTAAAGCGCAATGCTCTAACCACTCGGCCACGGAGGCCCCCGACTTTTATTTGTTATTGTACATATCGTACAAGTAGGAAAAGTTAGAAAACAAAATCGAAATAATTTTTCGTTAATACAGCTAATGCCCCCTTTAGAAGTCTATTATAAATTTTGATATATTCCAGTAGATATCTATCATTGAATTTATAATGAATATGCTGTCGATAAAACCCAGCAATTACTCTTTGCTAAATGTTTAACAAATTTTTTATGCATGTTATGTTGATAAACACTTGGCATTATGTAATGTTAAAAGGTTTAATAATTCTGTGATGCTAGGGGCCCGAAGTCACCAAATTTACTCAGTACTCAAGCTCAACTTCTATTTCATTATTTTGACTATAAAATTGTTTATAAAACTTTTGGATTTTAGTGATTTTAGAAACATATTATGATTTTTAATCATTTACATATAAATTTTTGCGTTGCACCGATGATTTATCTGTAAAAAACGAATAAATACATTGAGTACGGTACTCAAGATTTGAGTACATACTCACACATTTTTTTAATATTTCTGAAGTTTTCTTCAAATGAGCAATAATTTTTATCATTTATTTACAATTATATGCTGTCAATATACACACATGTCCAGTTACAGAATAAAGTTTGCAGGATTTTACCTTTAAATTGTGAAAAGTTAGTTGAGCTTGAGTACAGAGTAAATTTGGTGACTTCGGGCCAGGATGATAGATATTTAAAAAGGGAAATCGTTTTAGGAATAGATCAAACTAGGAACTGGATGCATTGCAAATTTAACCCTTTAAACCCTACAGGCCATAATAGACTGGTCTAAACAATAGAAAAGATCATACCATGTAGGTACTTAGGGTTGTAAGGGTTATGAGTATGGCCAGAGCCTGGCACTATAAAGCTAAGAATTACTTAAGTCTAAAAATGTTACTCAGACATGGCTAATCCTGAAATCTGATTGGCTAAGCAGACAATGTTGAGAATATTCTCAGAATTAAGTAAATTCTCATTTTTTATGGTGACAGGCCCAAATGTTTAAGTCAAATAGAGTTACACAATCTCTCTTTTTTTCAGGATAAAAAATCATGTTCTATTTGATAATAATTTTATCAGGTTTGAACCATCAAAGGTCAAAGTTATTGTTCCTATAAATAGAAGGAAAGCTAAAGATGAATTTGATTCTGTTACAAATATGTGTGAACTCTCAGAGTTCAAAGACATAGTAAATGATTGGGAATTAACAGAAGGGTTAAAATGAGTTAATGTAAAATCCAATTTAACATTCTCAAAAATCTATTGAAAATATATTACTGTCTCATTTCTGTTGTGTCTCTTACTTTGTGTAATTTATATATCTTGTAGGTGTCTTGTCACATACATGACTTAGGCTGTTATGAGTGTTTAGTATTTTTCATTTTGGGGTAATTCTAGTGTTTGAGTACAACTCTGGGTTTTTTTTTGCCATAACTTGATTTTATTCAGAAATAGAACTTTTCTAAGAGGAAATAAGGTGTAATTTATTGATAACCAAATTTTCAATCAATTCTAAGATGATATATATAATGTCTTGCTTTATCATTTTAACAACGTTCACATTAACATTGTTAATGTGTTTCTGCATACAATTCTTCTTTTATTTTCATACACAAAGAGCTGACATTATTTTTTGACAAACCCGTATGTAGTACATGTATGTAGTTTTAATCAATGTTCTCTGTAACCTTTGTTCCTGATATATACCTGTATTTGTAAAATAACATGGCACCGGTATTTCCGAAAATTATTTTTTCCATTATAAGACAATCCAGATATTTGCAACTGTATAAGGTTACATTGATGTAACTATTAACTAGACTATAGGCATTTTATATTGAAACAAATTTGCTTGATTTCTGCCTCAAAGTTCCCCAGGTTTTCCTGTGATATAAATGATATATTGAAGTTGTTTTTGTGAAATGGAATAACGTTAACAAAATTGAGATATTGACAAGCTTTTGTATATAATAATCTTTAATTTTATTTATAAACATAATACCAAGGTTATAGTTTTGCTAGAAATAATGGCCAAAACAGATGCTCAAGACGATCATTTCTGTCAATAACACTTCTTCAGTTGTGCTAAAAAAATAAAGAAGATGTAAAATTCTGAAACAAAAAAGTAGTATCATATAAGGAATTGGAGTTAACCCGTCAACCCCTGATAAACATTTGACTCTTCTGAAAGTCAATGACTCCAACCAGTCCAAATGTGTCTTTAGGGGTGAATGAGTTAATTAGTGTTGTAAAAAGATAGTTTGGATTATGGACTGAGTATAAAAAGAAGATACAATTCTGCTCCTTCCGGACACCTAGACCCATCCCATTTTGGGATTCGCAAATCGTAATCCGAGTTGAGATGGTTTTTATATCTAATTTGTCGTATTGTAATTGACTCAGAGTTTCGGATATCCATTGGTACTTCATCATTATACTTTGAAACATTTCTGCATGTTTACATTATGATGACATCAAAAATTCATCATAGCAGGTCTTCAAATGATTTCTTTATTAATTTAACGGGACATTTTATTGGACTTCGCACAGTCCAAAATTAGACATTATTTGACAATGGTTAAAGTTACAACAATAAAATTTATTTTTGATTTCTCTCAGGAATCACATAAATATTATTTACTAGATCTAATCCTTGGCCAGCTAAAAAGTTCCTGGTTTCAGATAACATGGATAACATTGAAAATGTGGCATGGTAGGTAGGATTTTACTTTTCAATACTGTATTGGTAACATGGTTTTTACTTAATCTTTTCATGGATTATTATCCTACACAATTCCATCTCATATGAAATTTCATGGAAATCAGAATGTAGGCATACATTATTATTCAATTGGGTCCAAGATAAAACATAATCAAAGACTCCATGGAATTGCTTTTTGCCTATAATCAACATGCGAAATATTATAAACATAATGCCAAAGTTATAATGCTCAAGACGATCGTTTCTGTCAATTAGACTTCATCAGTTGAGCTCCAATTTTAAATAGATTTTCTGAAGTGAAAGTGGTATAACTGACATTGAATGCTCTCATCTAATGCATCAGTTCATTTGATTATCTGTCTACAAATAAGCTAAACTAATTTGTATTCTATAAGGAGGGAATATGTTTTTCTTTCTAAAATGTGGTAGGTGGATATTTTTGTCACCAAGTAATAAAATAACACACAGGATAATCTATCAAATATCAGAGTTTATCTGAGAATTAGATATGTTTTAGCCTTATTGGCATCAGTTGAATATATGGACAGACACCACCAAATATTTTCCCATAGGCCTCAGTGCTAATTTACAAAACTTCAGGTCACTGTCACTCCCATGTTTATTAAATCTGGGTCAAATAAGTACCCTGTGCTGAAAGATCAATATTTTTGATAACAAAATATGCAATCAAAAGTATAGGTTGCCGTTGCATTTCTACTTCAAATTTTCACTTGTTAACAACTCGTAGTATTCCGCACCAAAGGAAAATATCTATTCTCATATGACCCCTCCCTTTCAATTTTCATCCGTCAACCCTATACTTTCCAAAGTACTACCAATATTCATGTATCTTTTTTATCACCTTAATTTCACTTATTAATGGCAAAACTAATTTTTTCATTTAATGACCAATCAGATCTCTGGACTCATTTTACCCTCCGCACAACTTTGGGTGTCCAAAATGTCTGCGCCCATGTTGTAAACAAAGCAGGTGTTTTTCCATATAAATATTTACTCCGCTGCAATAATAAAAAGATCACTTGTTAATGTCGCACTTTTAGGAAAAAAATAAATAGATATATATATATGGTTGTGGATTTTGTATTTACACAAAATACTTGTTGTTTCTGTAAAGGTCCAGATTTTCTTACATCAAAGCAATTGTTCGAAACATATCATGTTTTACTAAATATTAACACAAAAATTATTTTCGGTTTTTACCAAGAGAGACATTTTCTTTAAACATCTCTTACTTCTCAATATTTACACTTTCTTCAGACTTTTCTGTGTTGACAAAGTGTTCCCTGGAATCAAATGCATGTATTGAATACATTTCTTTCATGGTTCAGTGTTTCGTTGAAGTATATATGTATTAAATGCAAATGACTGTGTTCCACAGCATTAAGTGTTGACTAGATCATTGTTTTTTTTCAGAGTGTTATCAAAAGCCATGTGTCACTAATGGTCATGATTTAAGTAGATCAAAATGTTTTCTTTAGACAAATAACACTTAAGCGCAAGTGACATCTATTTCAGATAGTTTTAAAATATCATGTGTAAAATGGGGCATCTGTGGCTGAGTGGTCAGAGCATTACGCTTAAACCAGGAAGTCTCTCACCTCTGATCAACGTTGGTTCAAGTCTCACTACAAATTGATTTTGTGGTAAAGTTTGCCAGCTTACTTCTTGGGCACATTGTGACCGATGTTCTCCTTCACAGTTAGATATGCTCTAGAGTCAGATAGACTCTTGAATCAGATATGGCCAGGAGTCTGGTATGCTCTGATATCAAGTATGCACTGAAGTCGGGTATGCTCTGGAGTCAGGTATGTTAGGTGCTAGGTAAATGCGCTGGATTCAGCTGAGGCAAAGTATATTCTGATGTGGAGTATGCTCTGGAGCTGGGTATGCTCTGGATTCAGGTATGTTTAGGTGGTAGGTGTATGTGCTGGATTCAGCCGAGGCAAGGTATAATCTGATGTCAGGTACGTTCTTGAGTTCGGTATGCTCTGGATTCAGGCATGTTTAGGTAAATGCTCTGGATTCAGGTAACCTCTGAGGTCAGGTACCTTCTGATATCAGGTAGTCGGGTATCCCTTGGGTTAGATATGCTGTGGCATCAAACAGTCTCTACAGTGAGGTAATTTTGTTGTTACATATATTTGGTGTTGGGTATGGCAACAATGAATGTTCTGTAAAACCAACCAGGTGTTATTATGGTACTAGTATATCGATGTTGTATTTGTAGGTATTGTTTTAAGGTATCCAGTTCATTAAAATATAATTATATCATATAGAGGAACGCTACAGATGTTGTTATGGTGATTGTTGTGTTTTGGTAGTGTGTATAACTCTTACTATTACTTCGTCCATTTAATCCAATCTCTCTGAAATATCGCAGGTCAGTCCTAGGGACTAGATCCAAATACGCAATGTTTGAAAAAATTACATTACAAAAATACACACACACACACCTACACACATACACACATAGACAGACAGACAGACAGACAGACACACACATGTGGGATTTAGCGTTGTGTAGAATTCATTTTGAAAAATATTAAACTCTTCCAAGTAAAATATGTTCTTACTGGAAACGCAGATGATTATCAAAGCGGCATAAAGTAGGGCTATATTTACAGTCCAGTAATTGCTGCGTTACTGGAACACTTTTCCGATACATACAACATGTAGTGCTATAGATCTTAAATCGTAGAACCTAACACCCACATAATTACCAGAATTACAACTTCATCGTTATTCTTTATGTTTTATTGCCCAATACACAGTTGGACTGACATGGTTGTATTGGTTTTTGAGATTTACAGTATGTAGTTATTTCAAATTGAGCATTCTATTTTACAAAACTAAGTAGCCACTTATCTCTATTTGTAGAATTTTAAACTGTGATTGAAGGATCACTGTTTTAAGTGATTGGACATTCTATGAATATAGTGTTGTAATCCCAAGTACTAAATGCCATTGTTGGTTGACTAATGCAACACGAGAGAATAGGAACGTAAACAAGATTACGTAATATTCGTAGAAACAATTCTGATGTATATAAACAAAAATATTTATACGGATAAGTATTTGATGATGATGTAATTTATATTTTCAATTGATAGTAAGATAATAATGATGATGATGATGATGATGATACCATAAATATAATGAACAAATGAAAACATTACTATAAATTATTTCCAGAAGTCAGCATAGAAATAGAGAAATGAAGCTTACGATGTAATTTTTGTCAAACTTGGATTTACGAAATGAGGGAATGTAAATATTAGGTCACTAGTCACACAAAATGCTTAAGGGTTGAGTCAACATTAAGATTCGATAATAAATACTTATATCAGATGATTTACACAAACAACTGTCATCGTTCCTTACTGTTCATGTTGAGTACTTAATTATGGGACACAATAAATTTATCGTGGATCCATTTTGTTTTTAATTTTGTGATACCCGGTCCAAAATGCAATCAGTTTCCTACCTATGAAATATATGTTTCAAAGTGTAACACAAACCTCAACATATTGTTATACAATAACTGGGCTTCAAAATATACCAATTATATGTGTTCAGCTGAAATGTAGTATATATCTACTGTTGTTGTTTGTGTCAGTGATAAAGATCTGTTGTTATTTTATGATAAATATATATATTTATTGATGAACTGTTGTAATATATATATATATATATATATATATATATATATATATATATATATATATATATATATATATATATATATATAATCGTGTATTTATTTTACAAATAAATAAATATTTCATGTAGTGGACTTCAGCTTTCTGGTTTTTTTTCTCATCAGTGAAGTACGTTAGATTCATTTTATTTCAGAAAATTTGCAACTGTTTTAAAGTAAATGCGTATTCCTACAGCAAGATTTTATATGAGTATGAATTAAGGTCATGTTTCATTTAAGAATATGAATTTTAACGAATGGTAAACATTATAGCATAATACCAAGTTATTAAATGCTGAGTGATTGTCTCTGTTAATAAGACTCCATCATTTGTGCTCGAATTGTACATAGATTTATACTTCCAAAAGAGAACGGGGGTACCACAAAAGACCAAATACTAAACCAAAATGTATTGCTAAATGGGTGTCAGTGTAATTACGGTAAAATGAGAATATCTTAGATTTTGAGTTCAAATTCAATAGAATTCAAGCAACAGTGCTATACATACGAACTGTTACTTTGGTATACATTTTACCAAATTTTACAGAAGAGGCCAAAACAAATGCGCAAGACGATGGATTCTGTCAATAGGACTTCATTAGTTGAATTTGAATTTGATATAAATGTATACATGTATTTCCGAAAGAAAAAGTGGTATCATACAATGCCAAATTATCAATCTAAATACATTGCCAAAACCGTCTGATAAAATCCACTGTGAAAATCAATATCTTAGCTTTGAGAAGTTAAGAATTTAAATGGTGCCATATGAACAAAATACCAGTTAACTTGAGTATAAAGTAATAGGCTGCGAACAAAATAGCAGGTACTGGGTTTATGTATACCAGGTAATGGGTTTTTGTATACCCTCTGTACGATTATCAGGTGGTACCGGAATATCGGGTAATAGGTTTATGTATACTATCGGTACGACCATCAGGTGGTACCGGAATATGAGGTCATGGGTTTATGTATACTCTCAGTACGACTATCAGGTGGTATAGGAATATCAGGTAATGGGTTTATATATACTATTGGTACGACCATCAGGTGATACCGGAATACCAGGTAATGGGTTTATGTATACTCTCGGTACGACCATCAGGTGGTACCGGAATATGAGGTAATGGGTTTATGTATACTCTCGGTTCGACCATCAGCCGGTACAGGAATATCAGGTACTGGGTTTATGTATACTCTTGGTACGACCAAGTGGTACCGGAATACCAGGTACTGGGTTTATGTATACTCTCGGTACAGCCATAAGGCGGTACCGGAATACCAGGTACTGGGTTTATGTATACTCTTGGTACGACCATCAGGGCTGGCATACCAGGTACTGGGTTTATGTATATTCTCGGTATGACCATCTGTTGGTACTGGAATACCAGGTAATGGGTTTATGTATACTCTTGGTATGACCATCTGGTGGTACCAGAATACCGGGTACTGGGTTTATGTATACTCTCGGTACGACCATCTGGTGGTACCAGGTACTTGGTTTATGTATACTCTTGGTACGACCACCAGGTGGTACCGGAATTCCAGGTAATGGATTTATGTATACCCGGTACTGAATTTTAGTATACCCTCGGTACGACATTCAGGTGGTACCGGGATACCAGGTACTGGGTCTGTGTATACTCTCTGTATGACCTTCAAGCGATTCCAGGTACTGGGTTTATGTATACTCTAGGTACGACCATCAGGTGATACCGGAATTCCAGGAACTGGGTTTATGTTTACCATCCACCACGATGACAACAACTGAAAATACAGTCTTATTTTGCAAGCATGTGGCGAAGGAAAAATAACTATGGGGATTCCTTACAGTAAGAATAATTGACAAACTCGCTAAACATCTCCGTTACTGATGTAAAATGTTCGTGATATTTGCTGTCGTTAAACAGTTTACTTCGCAAGCAGGAACTGTACTAAAGACATTTGTATCGCATCGAGATATACCTAATGCAATAATCTCTGTAAAACAGAGATAACAATAAAAAGTCGTTGATGAAATAAGGAATGATCGTTTACCACATTGTCAAAATGAGTAAATGAGACTTTTGAGATTATTATGGGTATACAAAGATCCCAAAAGAACGAAATTGATGACTAACACGTAATTTATACCTAAAAAGCCTGAAATTGCATTTAGAGGAAAATCCATCATCATTGACAGAAACAATCGTCTTGGGCAATGCTTTGGCCTCTTGAAAAAACTATAACTTTTGTATTGTTAATAGTATTGGTGATATATCTTTTTTCAGTGATGAACCAGTCTTAACAAGTAAAATTGAAATGTTTCTTAGAAATATTATAAATGTATGCGAAAATGGAAAGAATCGGCCATTAAATTTCAAAGATCCTTTATCTCAAAAAAGGACAAAGCAATAAATGAGTTCAGAATGAACCTGTTATAACGTTAAAATCATCCGAGCTTTCCTTAAGTGATACCAAGCGCTTCCCTCGTGTAATTAGTATCAAAAAGCACATACATAATTTTCTGCCGAAGCGAAGTCATTATTTAGGGAAAAAATGAAGTTTGATTGAAAATAATCTATGACGCAGTATTATGTGTTTTATAATGGATACAAACCACTACACGTGTATGAAGGACGCATGGAACTGATGAAATGAACTAATAATATATTCCATTTTGTCACTTGAAGTATATTGCGTTTATCTGTGTTTTAAAGTTTGTTTTGTTTGTTATTGTTTTGTTTATTTCAGTAGAATATATATATTTTTTTTCAATTCGAAGAATATAGATTATCTAAATATATTTTTAAAGATGTAAACAATGGGTGTTAGATCAATGAGAGGACAGAGAGCAACACGTCTGCTTCGTACCTAGATTTACTCCTGTTGATTGGGAAGGACGGTCAACTTCACACACCCCCCTTTATGACAAACGCGACGATTTCAGTTTCATGCTAGAAGGGGACGCTGACTCCTTCCGGATACCTGGTCCTACCCCGTTTGGAAGTTTCGGTTATACATTGGTATGTCTTCATTTTTACTTTTACTAGAAATCGATTGACGAAACGTTAATCTTACAAGATTGTTTGATTTGTTTACGGAGATGTCACAGCTTTAGGTGAAGTTCTATAAATTTTGACCTGTGCTATTGACTGACGCTAATGCAGTGAGGGTTCATTTACGTGCAACGCCTTCTGCGACACGGGGCCTCGGTTTTCCTCGGCGAAGGAAGTCACTACCATTTTAAAAGTGTTTGGTATAACCCGGTCTGGGAATCGAACCCGGGAACTTCCGCTTGCGAGTCGAACGCTCTACCATTAGACCCTAGCAAGTGGTACTGAGCTTACAATGGATACATATTACGTTTTGTCTGTAGTTTTACATTTCTACAGGGAAGCACCATTATACAGTGAAAGAATGAGTCGTTTGGTTATTGTGCAGATAATCGTGGCCCGTTGCCCGGCACTACCACAAGGTAGTTTCGCTTTTGTGTTGTTTCCCTCAATTTTGTGAACAACTTTAAATTATAAACTAAAAGAATGATTTTTGAATGATAATCTTATTTCAGATAATATATATTGCTAAGAATTACAGAAATTGTTTTTTTTTGTCTTTTGCTTGAAAGATCTTGGCAACTAACAATTGTCTTTCCTTCAAATATACGGGGATCTTTTTAAATAATATGAAGTCTCCTTCTCAAGACTGTTAGATAGTGTTCTGTGGCACGACCATATATAGTGACTCCATTTTGCCAATCAGATCTAAAACTAACTCGAGAGGTTTCCGTGGAACATTTGCGACGGGTGTGGCATGCTAACAAGAGACGCTGGTTTCCTGGTTTCAGGACACCTGATCTTATTCCATTTAGGAATTGTTTTTAGAATTGTTTTTCATGATGAGACCGTTATTATATAAAAAAAATCTCAGATACCGAAATGTAAATCCAGGATACATATACAGATCTTGTGAATATTGGCCATACAGTCAAATTCAAATGAATTAAGTGAGGAACAAATCCCCTTGACAATTCACACAGAAGACTCAACAATAGCTAAAACCAATATGTCGCATTCAAATGGATTTGCAGTTTTCTGATATCCACTGGTACTTCTCCAGTTTTACTTTGCAAAAATCTAAATGTTATTCTTCAATGACAAGCATATTAACTCCTCCACAACAATTTAGACGACATCCCTTTCCCCATAATATTTCATTAAATACAGACATTTATACTATGCGTGTTACAGAATAATCCTTCAGATATTAATTATATTCAAACAAAGACACACGAGCTCGGTCGCAATTCAGAGACAGTGTATCTACATTATTTGTAAATTAGAAAAATACAATTACTATAGACATAAGTAAAACCATTTACAGTCTACATTACCTACATCAACTTTGATGTGCACGCAAGGGTGAATGATCTGTTGAGCTGTAATTTTGTTTAATGTCAATATAACGGTATTAGATGTTTTATGTAAGAAAAACATGTTAAGACTGTACTTTATAAGTCCTAAAACTCTCTCTCTCTCTCTCTCTCTCTCTGTGTCTCTCTCTCTCTCTCTCTCTCTCTCTCTCTCTCTCTCTCTCTCTCTCTCTCTCTCTCTCTCTCTCTATATATATATATATATTGTGAAACGTAATCTTAAAGTAAAGTATAAATACGTGTTTTCTCCCTTATAACATAATCTCATATCAGTTTTGTCTGCTTTTAGACAACAATGTTAGATTTTGTATTTTAAGTTTCGTAAATTTTACAATTTTGTTCACTCCTGTATTTCAAACATCACTGTATCCATGGTAATAAAAATTATACTTCTGCTGCAACTGCAAAAATATCAAATTTGCTGTCACAGGATTCCGTGAAATATCATTCAGTATTTGTTAATCGCAGAACATTTCTATCAATTGAATATTACCAATCATTGTGTTGATTTGAGATAAGCATATCAGAGTAAACACATGGGAAGTGTAATGAACGATTTTTAGAGATTTTTGTTATATCAAATACATAAAGCAAAACAGAAAATTACTTAATTAAAAGTACAATGTACAAACATATTTACACACGTGCCTAGTATGTCAGTTTCCCCCATAGCTTTCTATGTTGAAGTATTTTTAAAATAATTTGCCCGACTCATATACAAATGTATTCAATGAAATCGTGTAAACCTTTGCATATTTATGTGGAAGTCCATGGACTATCGTCATACACACATGTATTGGTTTGAATTGTGTCAGTTTCTTTTTATCTTTTACTACAAGTATTTATAAGTGACAAACGATTTTGTTTTGTTAATTGTTGTTTAGCGTCCCACTCAAGAATCTTTCACTCATATGGAGACGTCACCAAATGCCGGTGAAGGGCTTCAAATTTTGATCTATGCTCGACATTTACGGTCATTGAGCAGTGAGGGTTCTTTAACGTGCCGACACCTACTTTGACACGGGACCTCGGTTTTTACTGTCTCATCCGTAGGACAGGAAACCAATCTGCCGCCGGCTGGACTCGAACTCACGACCTCACGATCAAGAGTCGAGCGCGCTATCGATTGAGCCAGGTCGGCTCTGT
Organism: Atrina japonica; assembly: GCA_030159075.1. Lineage (NCBI taxonomy): Eukaryota > Metazoa > Mollusca > Bivalvia > Pterioida > Pinnidae > Atrina > Atrina japonica. The sequence continues at coordinate 989,637 of BROG01000067.1, read as the reverse complement.
TCTCCTTTGAGTTTTGTTCCCTAAAACCTAATATACGAGACATACCTATATATAATAAAATATAATGGTTGTAGTACCTTGTCAGACATCGACATTCGATGTTTATTACAATGGATACCTTAAGGGGGGCACACGGTGTGTTTGATCAAGAGTTGAGCGCGCTATCGACTGAGCCAGGTCGGTTCTAAGTGACAAACGAAAGTTCCAAACTCGAGAGGTTCCCATATGTAACATTTGCAAAGGTTCACAGGGGACGCCGACTCCTTCCAGACATCTGTCCCCATCTCGTTCGCTATTGTTCTTCTTGTTGAGACCATTTTAAATATCCAATTAGTTGTACTTGAACTTTTTATTATCATTGGTACATCTTCATTATTACTTCTTTGTTCAGGGTCAACAAAATACTTATTGCAAGGAACTATTCTTGCTTCTCAGAATTAAAGCTTAAAACAATTTAAACGGTAATCAGATGAAAATTAATTTTCTTCACATGAAATTGATGAAAACATAGAAAGCTATGAAAAATTACATTAATTGCCATACTTATGGTACGCGAGAATAGTTATTTTAAGTGGATTACGTTGTTGCTTTGGTTCACCCCTGACGTAATCACAAAAACATTAGTTTGCGTTAAAATATATTTCCGAAAGAAAAAGTCCCACAAGACGAAATAATAAATTTGAATGTTTAGTCAAATCTGTCCAAGAATACCCACTAGAAAAATTAATATCTAAGCTTTGCGAAGTTTAGAATGTAAATGGTGCTTTCTGAACAAAATACAACTTATATATACCTTCGGGGACTCAAACGGTTCACTGTCTGTGACAACGACCCAGAGGATATCAATATTATTAACAATACCAAAGTTATAATATGAACATCAAACATGGACATTCTAGCTTGTTCTCGCCATTTATATTAAATATAAAAATATCAGATACCAAAGTATAAGTATTTAGGATGTCCAGGATACTTGTAAAATCTGGTGAAAATTGGACAAACACGGACCTCCGGAAATCCAGAGGTGGGATCAGGTGCCGCCAGTTCACAGTCAAAGTCAAATGAACATAGCAACACAGAATGGAAGGAGCAGAAATTATTGTCTCTGTTTGCATAGTAATATAGAAACTGGGTATTTCACTGGTGTTCCCCCTCATGGTATAATTCGCACAACCTTTGGATTTTTCTCTTTGTCAAATATAACACATCCTTTCTAGGCATTTTCATTGAATGACCAATTAGATCGCTGGGTTATTCCCCTCTGCACAACTTTCGGTGTCCAATATGTCTGCGTCCATGTTGTAAATATACTTGTAGGTGTTTTCCAATAATTGGAAAGCACCCCCCGCCTTATCCTTAATACGTATACCTTGCAATCTATGGCAGAGAAATGTTAAATGTTTTAAATCAAAATTATTGAAGACTGATTTAGATTTTGTTATATTCAATAGTGATTTACTATCGATCATAATTTTGTTTTTGCAGTGACTAAACCGTGCAAATGATAAAAATGATACATCTTCAAATAAATGATTTAACAAATTAAAAAGGAACTACTTTGTGTTTCCTGATAGAGTACACACAAATATTCTTATATGCACAACACCAGTCACCTAATCACGTTACTGGTGGTTGTTACTGATCCATGGGAAACAATTTAAAGGTAATGATAACATTTATGCGACCATAACAAAGTTGAATCTCAGAACATATTATGTATTATTTTAACACAATTTATTGTATATGCCCTGAAGCGCCCAAAATCTTGATAAATAATATTATTTAGAAACTGACATTTGATATGACCATTTTTCATTCATTAGTATGTCGTATACCATCAATATACGGTGTAATTAAAACATGGCGTTTGATCTGCTTCCTTAATTCAGCGCAAAATTGATTACATTTTTGTGACATCGCTTTCAGTTTTGTTTGCCGCAGTGTCAATCCTTCTTCGTCTTTTACATTATCACTGCTAGCAATATTGTTTTTCCTGTAGTAATCTATTACATCTGTGATATCTATAACGTCAACAATTCTATTTCAATTTCTTTGTCACTAAAAGCAGCGTATATATCACTCACTGGAGATGCATTCAACAATTTTCCTTTGTTGGGCTTCCGTTTTTATTTCTTGCAGTCTTAAGTTCCTCTCTCACCAGGAATCGACAAAAATATGTTTTTGTCTCAGTATGTTTACTGTATTGGATATTTAATGTGGTTGTACTAGAAATGCAGTTCCCTTTAGCATTAAGATTGTATTTTTATCTCACCGAGAGTTATTTATTGTTTAACAGTTTTCCCGATGTACAATTACATGTATGGGGAAATTTCTGATTCTGACAAGACAGTCTATCTTGAGGGTTGACGATAAAACTTCTGTCAATATAAAAACAACCTTTGTTAAATGTTTTACAAATAACTTCATAAAAACCCATATAAGCAAAGATACATAGCAGGATCCAGCAAATGTTCTACCAAACCTTTATCTTTACTCCTTACCAAGATATTGACAGCTGTTAAGGAGAAACTTCAAAAATACTGTACAGTTGCTTATTCCAGAAGCGGTGTAAATCAGATGTGGATACTTAAAAATTCTAAACAGCTTTTAGAAAATTTGAAGGCACACAATTTTTCTCGAATTCACAGTATCAAAACTTATGATTTCTCAACTCTTTACACTACTATTCCACATAAAAAATTAAAAGAAAGACTTTTTAGCATCATAGACAACTGCTTTTTCACTAAAGGTGGTACCCGAAAATTTAAATATCTAGTGATTGGCTATCAGGATACTTATTTCGTCAAACACCACTCTGATTCTACACATAAGTATACTGAAGTTGATGATATAAAAAAACATGCTGGAATTTCTAATAGACAATATATTTGTAATGTTCGGAGACGTGGTCTTTCAACAAACTGTCGGCATTCCTATGGGAACCAATTGTGCCCCTTTATTGGCCGACCTGTTCCTTTTATTCATACGAAGCAGACTTCATTCAGAAACTGCTGAATCAAAAGAAGAAAAAGTTAGCGGTGTCCTTTAATTTGACATTTAGATATATCGACGACGTTTTGTCAATTAATAATGACAATTTTCATACATATGTCAATGCGATATATCCCAGCAAACTAGAAATTAAAGATACAACAGAATCAAGTACACACGCTTCATACTTAGACATTTTACTTAATATAAACACAGACGGGAAATTAGCAACTAAGCTATACGATAAACGCGACGATTTCGGCTTTCCCATCGTAAATTTTCCACATTTAAGTAGTAATATCCCTCAGTCAGCTGCATATGGAGTTTATATTTCACAAATGATCCGATATGCCAGGGCGTGCACAACATATGAAGATTTCATATACAGAGGTAAACTACTCACTGACAAATTATTGACACAGGGATATCGAAAAACCGCGTTTAATGTCAACGTTCCGCAAATTTTATGGTCGGTATAATAGTCTTGTTTGCGACTACTCTGTTTCACTAAGTGAAATGTTGAGTTGCCTTTTCGTTGGCGGTTGTTGAGACGTCTGTACCAATTGTGACGAGGATACACTCCTCACGTGTTTTCATTGGACTTGACTGTGGACTCACGGCGGGTGTGACCGGTCGACAGGGGATGCTTACTCCTCCATGGCACCTGATCCCACCTCTTGGTTTCCAGAGGTCCGTGTTTGTCCATTTTTACCGGATTTGTATCTATGTCCTGGACATTCTATTGATTTATACTTTGGTATCTGAGATTTTTATATTGATGAAATCAAGAATTTATCTTTCATTTAAAGGGTCATTCGCTGTATTTATCCCCCCAAAATTATATCAATTTTTTCAACTTTTACTACTTGTACTTGATGTACAATAACAAATAAAAGCTATGAACAGGCATAAAAGCCTTATATTTCTATATGATTTGTGACAGTAAGGTCGGATCCAGTGTAGTATGCATAGTAAAATCCATATAATCTGGCGGGGTGGCGTCCTTTGAACCCTTTCTGGACCTGGATGAGTTGAAATTTTAGATAATAAATCATAACATTAAAAGGGTGTCCGAGTAGCGCAGTGGTTAGCCCACTCGCTTGTCGACTCGGGTTCTATCCTTGGATTTGTCAGGTGAGTATGTGAGATGGTATGGTTGTCGCCAAGTCGGACACGTGAGTTTTTATTCTGGGTACTCTGGTTTCTTCCTCCCACAGCAAGCACCCCACCCCGGCACGCCAACATCAGGGCCAACGAGAGACATTGATATAAGTTGACATAACTTGTAATATAATCAAAGTTTAAACTTTATAACATTAAAATTACACTGACTAGAGTAATCATTCCTACTTGTAATCATACATAAGACAGTATCCAGTGAAGAATTAATATTTTTCATTGCAAATTGTCATATTTACCGAGAAGTGAGTAGAATAATCTGTATGATAATCAAAAGGTTACTCCGTCCCGCCATCTTATATGAATCGGACAATATACAAATAGTAAATGTGAGTTAATCAATTGAAATTGAAAAAGTGTCAAACAAACCCGGGTTTCTTAATCATCTGTTACAAAATGCATAGGAATTTAAGAAGTTTTATGCTTGTGTTTATCTCCTTTCTGTTACTGTGTATCAATCTAAGTAGTAAATGGAATTTAAGAATATAACACAGCGTATGCCCCCTAACGGTATCAATACCAATTTCTCTTTAGAAAATACATATAACTTAAATTGGAGCTCAACTGATGACGTCTAATTGACAGAAACGATATCGTCTTGAGCATTATAACTTTGGTAGTATGTTTATAATATTTGTAATAAACATCGAAAGTCGATGCCTGACAAGATACTACGATCATTGTATTTTATGAGAGATAGGTATGTTTCATATACAGATATTGGGTTTTTAGGGACCAAAACTCAAGGGAGAACAGAGCCGACCTGGCTCAGTTGGTAGCGCGCTCGACTGTTGATCGTAAATTCGAGTCCAGCCGGCGGGAGGTTTGTTCCCTGTCTTTCGGATGAGACAGTAAATACCCAGGCCCCATGTCAAAGTAGGTGTCGGCAGGTTACAGGGCTTTCACTGCTTGGTGGCCATAAGTGCCGAGCATAGGCCAAAATTTGAAGCCCTTCACCGGCATTTGGAGACGTTTCCATATAAGTGAAAGATATCTGAGTGGGACGTTCAACGACAATAAACAAATAAACAAATATAAAATGGGTAACAAGTATCGCTAATCGCGAATCAAAGTTGTCAATTACTTGTCTAGACACTAATATCCGAGTTAATCTCGATGGCAGATTATCTGATGTAATTGTTTGATGATATCTGCACAATAAGCATTAAAAACAATTTATTATTATCAAATAAATGTCCGCCATCTAAAGAAAACTCATTTTACAATACTTTGATGAAATTTATTTTTTTTCTGAAATTTACCAAGAATGCGACGGAATTATCCAAATATAACTTACTGATTTATATAATGGGTACCTAAATACACACGATATACAAAATATCAGATACCAAGGTATAAATATGATGTTGGTAGACGTTCAGAAATAACCGCTTGTTAAATGTTTAACAAAGATATCTTTTCAATAAGATCCCAATAAAAGTAATTTGAAAAGTATCTAACACGTCTGTGATGCCAGAAAATTGGTTACAAGATTAGGCTAACTCATAGGGGCATTAGCTGTGTTTATCAAAACATGATTTCGATTTTTTTCTAGTTTAACTGGTTGTATTTGATGTAAAATAACAAATAAGATCTATTTATATATCAATATATCCCAGCGAACTAGAAATCATAAATACAACACAATCAGAATAGCCGGACCCAGTAAATGTTCTACCAAACCTTTATCTTTACTCCTTACCAAGATATTGACAGCCGTTAAGGAGAAACTTCAACAATACTGTACAGTTGCTTATTCCAGAAGCGGTGTAAATCAGATGTGGATACTTAAAAATTCTAAACAGCTTTTAGAAGATTTGAAGGCACGGATTCACAGTATCAAAACATATGACTTCTCTACTCTTAACACAACTATTCCACATAAAAAAAATAAAAGAAATAATTTTTAGCATCAGAGACAACTGTTTTTTCACTAAAGGTGGTACCCGAAAATTTAAACATCTAGTGATTGGCTATCAGAATACTATTTTGTCAAACACCACTCTGATTCTACACATAAATATACTGAAGTTGATAAAAAAACATGCTGGAATTTCTAATAGACAATATATTTGTAATGTTCGGAGACGTGGTCTTTCAACAAACTGTCGGCATTCCTATGGGAACCAATTGTGCCCCTTTATGGGCTGACCTGTTCCTTTATTCATACGAAACAGACTTCATTCAGACACTGCTAAATCAAAGGAAGAAAAAGTTAGAGGTGTCCTTTAATTGATATTTAGATATATTGACGACATTTTGTCAATTAATAATGACAATTTTCATACATATGTCAATGCCATATACTAGAAATTAAAGATACAACAGAATCAAGCATACAAACTTCATACTTAGACATTTTACTTAATTAATTGGCATCGATTATTATGTGTTTTATATGAATAAATATTAAAATATATCCGGTCACTAAAAGGAAATTTTCTGATCTTTAATGTTACCCGAATGCTGACATTGACAAAATCAAAACATGTAACTGTGAAAAGTATGCGTGTCCGAGAATACGATGGCACGAGTTAAAAACGGGTCGATATTACCCGATATACCCGACACACGGACAGTTACAGAAACGAATGTTTTGAAAAGACGAAAAAGATCAACTTTGCCTGTTTTAGGTATGAATTGATGATGTGCGAAAATAAACGCAAAGGGTAATAAGAATAGAATGTGAATTAACTGCAAATAGCACGTGTTTATTGGACACTAGGTAATATTCGTAAAAAAAATACCGGAAGTTAATTTCCAATGCTCAAAGTAATGGCGGACAAACAATAACTGATATTACGGGTTACGTTTGGCAAGATTATTGCAATTTTACACATGCATGTGTTATTCTAACCACCAGATAGTCCCTTTGGGATATATATGAGATAAAATATTGCATGAAATGGGCATGACAAATTTTCATCTACGACAGCTCTTATCACTAATGAATCGATGACATCATGTTTCAGATATATGAACCATCAAATGTCAAGGCTGATGTTCCAATAAGTACATATTTATATAAAAGTACGTGAACTCTGTAAACTGTTTTGATATATTACAAATGGTAAGAATGAGTTCACATGAAATTCTATTTGGCCTTTTAAAGATTAATAACAAATATAATTAAATTTTCTTTCGCCTGTGGTCCAGGTCAGGGCATATATCACTAAGAAGTTTCTTTTAGGCATATCGGTCTTGTTCCATTCACCCATGTTAACTCATTATCTAGAAATATTCTGTCAGGACATGCTCCTCTGATGAATGTTTTATTCTAAGAGCCAAACAACTTGCCAATAAACTACTCACACAGGGTTACGTTTTGGACGATAGAAATTGTCACTAAGGAAGTTTTATGGTCGATACGGGGATCTTGTTAAACAATATGAAGTACCCCTCTCAAGAATATGAGATAGTATTCTGGAACACGACCATATACAATCTCATACTTTCGCCAAATAGATCTAAAACTAACTAATATTCGTTTCCTCGAGTTTGATCTTTTTTTTACGGAACTTGAGCTTTTCACCGAACTGGAGAGGTCGCCATGGGGTAGTTGCACCGGGTTTGCCATGTTAATAGTGGACGCTGACACCTTCCCTACATCCGGTCCCATTCCTTCTGGGATTCGCAATTGTTCCTCGTGTTGAGACCGTAGTTATATCCGATTTGTCGTATTCTAATGGTACTTCCTTCATTATACTCTAAATCTTCTGCTTCTGATCAGTGCTTTCCTACAAGACTTGACAAAGACAGACCATCGTATTCAGAAATTTCACCAGAGGCAAGTTTTGGTGGAAATTTGAAGTCGTAGTGACGGTTGGTGAGGTCTATAATTGACAGAAACGATCACTTGAGCATAATAACTTTGGTATTATGTTTATAATATTTGTAAGGATTTGTGAATCTGAGGAAATTTCAGTTTTTGATTACAATTCTTATACTAACTATTAATAAATATTATTAATGATACCAAAGGTATAGCTTTACAAAGGGACCAATACGAATGCTCAAGACGATCGCTTCTATCTATAAGACTTCAAACGTTGAGCTCGAATTTGATATATTTCCGACAGAAAAAATGGTATCATCCAAGGTCAAGTAATGAACCTAAATGTATTGCCAAATATTAACAAATATTTTTGTAGAGGCATACCGTGAGGTGTAAATAATGAAAACCTCTCAATAAATTCGAATATTTATTTTAAATGCTTATTATCATTACATTAATTCCTGAAATTACCTGATAAATGCAGTTAACATATACATAAAAGTTTTAGACGGTTTTGGCTATACATTTAGATATATCATTTGGCCTTGTATGATACCATTGTCTCTTTCGAAAACATACATCAATTTTAAATTGGAGCTCAACTGATGAAGTCCATTTGACAGAAACGAGAATATACAGCATTTTGGTCTTTTTCTGAACTGTAGCCTAGTTTTGGTATCATGTTTATAATCACACACAAATTGTGTATCATATTTCTTTATGTGAAACCTATTTTTAGCTTTGATTAATGATCCTGGCTATTTTACACATTCCCTTACACACACATATATATATATATATATATATATATATATATATATATATATATATATATATATATATTATATATATATATATATATTATTTAAACTGCACTTGTAAATACAAAACCTCACATAAGAGTCCACTTCAATAATCAGACCACTTTGAGTCAGTCAGAAAGGTGGTCTTAAATACGAGGTTCCACTTTATTTCATATTCAGTCACATCCAGGAGTTTTTCGAATTACATAGTAAAAATTAGCCCTGAAATAATACAATAAAAGTTGTGTACTAATTACATATTATAACTATGGACTCTAGTATTATTGTGAGCAAGTCGGAATTAAACCAGAACTTCAGGAACTAATCATACGTTTGAAATTATCAAGTGTCAACTAAATAGGGAGTATTCTCCTAACAGTTAACGCTTAGTGTCATGTGTCTGTTTTAGAACACATGAAACTGAATGATATCTGTTAGGAGAATATTCCTTGATAAAGTTGCGCTATTTAACGGGGTATTAGCTGTGTTTACCAAAACACAAATTCGATTTTTTCTTCTTTTACTATTTGAACTTGACATACCATAACAAATAAGGGCTATATATACATGTATTAAAATCTTATCGTCCTATATGTTTTGTGTAAATAAGGTCAGGTTCAGTGTCGTATGCATAATCAAATATATGTTGTTAGGTTGAATTGATCAATTGCAAGTGAATAATAACCAAACCGGGTCTCTAAAGCACTTTTCACAAAATTTACAGGAATTTACTGATTAGTGAAATAGGAAAGAAAACAAACCAGCTAATGCACCTTTAAGCTGTGATCTATACAACCAGATCTATTTATACAGATGTACTTTACAGTACAAAGTACCAAGGTAAGGTATTGACTGGAGTCGGTTATTCTACCGAGTCACATATGCTCTGGACTCGGTTGTACAATTGCGTGGGGTAGGTAGGCTCCTGAATCAGGTGTGTTTTTGTGTCAGGAAGCTTTCTGAGCAGGGAATTTTGATGTGATAGATGATTAGGATAGCAGTTATAATATTTTCGTTAAATCAACGTTGATTTCAACTGTTTCACAGTTAATGCATACATTAGAACAATCAGAATATATTTTCCTTAAGATGTAAACATTCGGTATTGCTACATAGACCATTGTAAGACAGTTGCTGTAACGTTTTCGTCTATTGCAATGCACTAGTCCAGATTATCAAGTATTTAAATTACAAATTTCACGGTACAGTTTTATCGGGAAAAAACAAAAATGCTCAGTTTTTGACAAGACTTGCATTATATGTACGTTTTCCTCGCCGCTGGAGGTCTTTTGCCTTTTATAAAGTGTAACTGATCTTTTATCGTCATATACCAACATTTCCCAAGTTACAACTTCATCGTTATTCTCTCATATTTTATTACCCAATACACCGCAGGACTGACATGGTAGCATTGGTTTTTTGAGATTTAGGGTTTGTAATTATTTCAAATTGAGCATACTATTTTACAAGACTAAGAAGCCACTTATCTCTATTTGTAGACTTTTAACCATGATTGACGGATCGCTGTTTTAAGTGATTGTACATATACATTCTCTGTATTTAGTGTTGTAATCTAAATACCAAATGTCCTTGTTGGTTGACTAATGATAAGTTAGAGAATGGCAATGTTAACAAAATTACGTAATGTCCGTTCTGATGTATGTATATAAAAGTAATTTTTGGGATGAACATATAATGACGATGATAATTACATGTTGTATATCTAAATCTACAGTGTAACTGATCCTAAATCGTTTTACACCCACATATTCAAAATTACAATGCAATCGTTATTCTAAATATTGTATTACCCATACAATAAAGGACTGACATATTCTTGTTTGTTGTTAGATTTACAATATAAAAATTTCAGATACCAAAGTATAAATCAATAGGATGTCCAGGACATAGATACAAATCCAGTAAAATGGACAAACACGGACCTCTGGAAACCAAGAGGTGGGATCAGGTGCCATGGAGGAGTAAGCATCCCCTGTCGACCGGTCACACCCGCCGTGAGTCCACATTTAAGTCCAATGTTTATTTCAACTCCAAGATACTATTTTTCAAACGTAATTAGCTAACTATATTTAAAGGGGCATTATATTTTGATTTATTCCATTTTTACACTTGTACTTGATGTACAATAACAAAAAGTACACAGGCAAAGAAAAATACGAAATCCCTATATATTCCTATATATTTTGTGAAAATAAGGTCATGTCCAGTGCTGTATTCATATACAAATAATAAGGTTGAGTTAGTCAACCGCCAAATCTGGGTTTCTCAACCAATTTTCCAAAAAATATACATGTATAGGAATTTAAGAATGTTTATGCTTGTGTATATCTATTTTTAGTTATTGTAATTCAATCTAAGTAGTTAAAAAAAAGAATTGAAAATTTGAAAAAAAAACCCACAGCAAATGCCCCTTTAATTGAAGTGTTTCAACTGTGTTTGAAGGGCAACTGTTTCAGAGGTAATACTGATTATGAATTTCCTTAACTTATTAACCCTGGGGTTACATTTAGATACGCCCAAAATAATAAATAATGTCATTTACTGCATCGTCGTGAAACCATGGTCTGGGTCTGGCACCATAAAACTTGAGAATTACTTAAGTCTAAACATTTTACTCAACTTTGGCTAATCCTGTAATCTGATTGGCTGAGCATTCAAAGTTGAGATAATTCTCAGATTTGAGTAAATTCTTGACTTTTATGGTGCCGGGCCCAAAAAACGCTACGCTCTTCCCTAACCGTGGTCTTATGCAACCGAAGTCTCTCGTAGTTAATGAATATTTATAAGGATAAGTGTTGACCAATTTATCCAATCACAGTACTTGTGATCGACAATGTTATCACATAGTCTGCTGTTCCAGTGCAATTCTGAAATTGTTTAAAAGGCAAGATCTGATTGGTTGACGAATGCGAGCACCGTTTACTTGCATTGGCTGAGGCTTCATTAATAAAAAATATGTACGAGAGATTTCGGTCGCATGAAACCAAGGGCCTATCGGAAAAAGCATAGCAATTCCGGCCGTGGTTTTACGACGATGGGTCTCCTGGGACTGTTTAGGAGAGTACAAGTTGATATTGCAGGTAAAGTTACTGTAAAATTTGGATTCTACATAATACACTGATGAATTCTGACAGTGGATTCTACCATTGTGGCTACAGGGCGTCAATGAGGTAATGTAGTATTGTAGTCGAAGAACCAATATAAAAATCTCAGATACTAAAGTATTAATCTTCAGGATGTCCTGGATATATATACAAACCTAGTAAAAAATGGACAAAAACACGGATTTCTGGAAATCAAGAGATGGGACCAGGATCCCATGGAGGAGTAAGCATCTAAATGTCTACATGTTCTAAATGAAAAAAAATACTCAGTTATCAGAACGGATATTGCTATTTTTTCTGAAATTGAAAAATATGACGTAATGATTATTAATACAAATTCGCTAAACTACTTTAACACACATAACTAAACATTGGCATATCAACATTACACGTGGGTGGTGTCAAAGAATGCGCCAAATGCAATAATTTCTTTTTAATTTTAGAAAAAATGATGATATAATGTTAGTTCTGTCAAAAAGAGGAAATATAATGATGTAATGATAATAGTAGTTCTGATAGCAACATTAATGATAATTATCATCTTGGCGATTGTAATTACTTTTATTATCATGATAACCTGGCACAGAGTAGTTATATTTTTCAGAATTATGACATAATTAGACCCCATCACTCTTGCCAGCAATGTTTGGGATTGTAGAGGAATAATCTCGGTTGTATTTCTGTCCATCTATCTAGAGGTGGGATCAGATGCAGCATCCCTTGTTGACCGGTAACACCCGCCGTGAGTCCAGTCAAATAAGTTGTATTGTATTGTTGTTTAACTTTCCACTCAAGAGTCTTTCACTGATATAGAGACGTCATCAATGCTGGTGAAGGTCTTCAAATTTTGGCCTATGCTCGGTATTTACGGTCATTGAGCAGTGAGGGTTCTTTAACGTGCCAACACCTACTGTGACACGGGACCTTGGTTTTTACTGTCTAAGTGGAAGGACAGGCACCCCGTCCTGCCGCCGCCTGGACTCGAACTCACGACCTCACCGCCAAGAGTCGAGTATATTACCAACTGAGCCAGGCCGGCTCATAGTCAAATTCAAATGAAATATATATCGTGTATGTTGTTATATTTTCAAATAAATATGTGGTTAAAGTGTAAACTTCTTGTTATTTTGTACCAGTGTAATACAGTTTGCTTGTCACTCAATTTTGCAACGTGTGGAATTCCTTAAAATTGATGCTTTCAGCAAGAATGGATTCATGTTGTCTGATTTGTTGTTTTTAACCTAAATATTTAGTAAAAGATCGCTGATAGATATATAAATTTACTGTAACACATCATGTTGACCTTATAAATCGGGGCATGGAAACAGATGTCACAAGATGATCCGATAATACACGAGTTTTTATAACCAGATTATGTTTTACATTTGTTATTTGTTAAGAAGCTTCACAATATTTGAGATTCAGTTTTCAACTTCATTTGAAGATGCCATTTTACACATCGCGTGTATGATACCACTTTCTCTTTAGAAAATACATATACATTTTAAACTGGAGTTCAACTGAACTATGACACAAAAGATCGTCTTGAGCATTATAACTTTGGTATTATGTTTATAATATATATGTACTAAAGAAATATTTCAGCACCGTTCAAATTCAAATTACCCCAAAGCTAAGAGAGTCATTTATTTATAGTGGTTACTCTTAGGCGTAGCTAAGTATACATTGAGGCTATTTTGTGTGCTTATATACTTTGTGGAGGCTGAAATTAAATAGCAAAATAAAAGCTCGAACATACTCCAGAAGCTAGCCAGCGACATACAGGGAGAGACCTTGTTACTGTCCTATACGCTATATGCATGACGAACAGTAAGTAATTATGTCACTATTCAGAAAATACCAAATCCTTATGAACCCTTATAGAAGCTAATCAAATTAGATCTTCAAAAGTTGATGAACGGATGACGAGTAGATGAACAGACCATTACACATATGGTGACAATATTTAAATAACCTACATTAAAGATATTTTCTCTGCCTGTGACACTAAAGAGGTTTTTGTTGCATATGGGTTATTGCAATTCAATATCTTGTAGTTCAGGGCCCGAAGTCACCAAATTTACTCAGAAATCAAGCTCAACTAATTTTTCATGATTTTAAGGTAAAAACACTTAAAATTTATCCTGTAACTGGACATGTTTATATATTGACAGCATATAATTGTAAATAATGATCAAAATCATTGCTCATTTGGAGAAAACGTCAGAAATATTAAAATATTGTTTGAGTACGTACTCAAATTTCAACATATTTATTTATTTTTACAGGAAAATCCTCAGTATGACGCAAAAATTTATATGTGAATGATAACAAATATTAATATGCTTCCTAATAATTTAAAACCAAACATTTTACAAATGATTTTATAGTCAAAATAATGGAATAAAAGTTGAGCTTGAGTACTGAGTAAATTTTGTAACTTCGGGCCCTAAACAGTTGTATTGATTTTTTATTCTGACATATTAATTCGTTTAATTGATTGATTGAATTTGTCTTTGCAATGATTTCATAAGAATGAAGTACCCAGTGGACGGTACAGCCATAATACCAATTCCCCACCTAAGCGACTAAATAAGTTGATAAAGAAGCTTCAGGTCGTCCATAATTTAAGACAAATAGAATAAGTCTAAAAAGATACAAATTTGAGAGGCTCGTATATCATGATGTCTAATTGAATTGTTATAAACAGAAACCGCATATATAACCGACTTAAACTACTGTTATGAATTAAAGATAACATATTTTACCATTGGTGTACTTAATTATATGTCCTTATGCTTTCTATTTCATTTTCCCAAGTTATACGCGATTTTCGAACTTCACTTTCAGCATCCAATCAACATACGAGATTTACTCACATGATTAAAACTCAGTCTTTCCATTGGCTCTGGTATACATGATTTTCGTACATTATAGAGCTCGCGATGCTTATTTCGATGGTTTAATAATACTTTTTTTTTTCGCGAAAATGGACTTACGCAGTTTTCGAATTTGACCGATACCAAATTCCCATCGTAATCCTCATCATTGGCATATGTATACAAACACAATGGGTCTTAAGTGAATCCGGACAGGTGTGACTTAATTTTGACACTGTAATACATGAGTAATGTTTTACCTGTACATCCCTATGTTTGACAGAATCCGGACTTACCACTTTAGACACATTACAGTATACATATACAAAAGGTTCTTTAGCCTGATAAACCAAATCAAAATTATAGAAACGTATCATTTTTTAAGTTCACCCAACTGTGTGCAATAAATAAATTTAAACTGAAACATTTTTACTGTTGACTCACGGCGACTGTGACCGGTCAAAAGGGAATGCTTACTCCTCCATGACATCTGTTCATACTTCTGGATTTCCAGAGGTCTGTGTATGTGCAATATTCACAGATCTGTTTATTTACTCCTGGACATGCTGAAGATTAATATTTGGTATTTGTGAGTTTTATTTGTAGTATTATGTAGGATTTTCTTCTTTGCGAGTGCATGGCAAAGAACAATCATGTTGCAGGTGAAATATACCAGTAAAGATTTATTCCGTGAGAACTATATTCACCATTGATCTTTTTTGAAAGTATGTTCTGATGTAAAATAAAGTGATATTTGCTCATATTAAATTGTTCAGATAGCATAAGCTTGAATATTGTATCTCATCATGGAGGTATGGCTAACGCAATAAGCTGTATAAAAAAACAGATGATATCCTAGCATCAAGATCTATCGATGAAACAGGAAACTAATAACCATATTATAAACATGCAAAATGTGTCCGTGGAGATAAATATTGATATATAATCATCCCACAGGAACGGAATTGATAATTAACACGTATTTTAAACCTAAAATTACATTTAGAAGAACATTGATCGTTCACGTAAAATTCATTTGAGTTTTAATTTTTTAACGACAATTCTGAACCAGTAAAATTGAAATGATTGTTAGAATTGAATTATTTTCGAAGTGTAAGTTGACGTAACTATATACGACAATGAAAAAACCGCAACCATTAGATTTCAATGATTCACTATCTCAAATAAAGATAGAACAAATGATAATATGAAATTGAACCTGTTATAATGCTAAAAGCCAGCTGAGCCTTTTCCTCAAGGGATGTAAATCGTGTCTACCTCGTGTAATTAGTAACACGTAATGTACTGTCCAAAATCATTATTAAGAAACAAATAATCAAGATGAATAATTAAAAATCTAAATAAAGAAAATTTATGACGCAGATATTTGTTTTTACAATGGATATAAAATATTGCACGTATACGACGGCCATATGCATCTGATGAAAATACTTTTATTAGCACTACGGCATGGTTTTACTTTTTGTAACTTTTTGCAAAGTGCATTTGATATTTTCAATGTTATGTAGACGGTTGTAGCTGTAAAACGTCTTTAAAATCTATGATTAAATACAAAAAATGCATCTACTGTCGAGTAATTCGATAATGAAGTTTTAGAATATATAGTATAGATTGTACAGTAACAGTATAATATTGCATCACTCTTTTAATAAGTGATTTTTAAGGTATTTCTTTCTAGTACTTTTAGTATTCCTTAAACTCTTGTAGAACTACGACAAACGTGAGTCGGCCTGGCTCAGTCGGTGACGCGCTCGACTCTTGATCGTGAGGTCGTGAGTTCGAGTCCAACCGACGTCAGGTTGGTTTCCTGTCCTTCGGATGAGATAGCAAAACTCGAGGTCCCGTGTCGCAGTAGGTGTCGGCACGTTAAAGAACCCCCACTAGTCAATGGCCGTAAGCGCCGAGCATAAGCCAAAATTGGAAGCCCTTCACCGACATTTGGTGACATCGCCATATGTGTGAAAGATTCTTGAGTGGAACGTTAAACAACAATAAACAAACAAACAAACGACAAACGTGGCGATTTCGATTTCCATATTGTTATGTTGTAAATTTTTAATTTCCTGGGTGGGCGTAAATACCTTAAATTACAACATGACAATATCATCAACTTTCCACATTTAAATGTTCATTTTTCGCCTGCATATGATTTTTACAGGTTGCAGTTCCTCAGTGATGTTATTGTTAGTGGATTTTCTTGGGATCAGGCCAAAGCATATTTAACAGTATGGGGTTAATAGTAACACATTATATTGACGGGAAATTACACATATATATGCATTTCAGCAACATAAACTTCAAGATTGAAATTTCCAGATCACAATTTTATTCGTAAATCTTTTCTTTTTGAATTGACGTAAACAAAATATCAATTCGCTGAAAAATATAGGTCTTGAAGATTTGTCGAAAGATATGCTATAAAAAGTCAGTCCGGCGTCCTTCATGAGTTTTAAAATGCTTTATATTTGCTATTTAATGTTACTTTTTAATTATTACTTATCATTAAACACTTGTGACAAAGCTGACGTTAAAAGCGATTAACCGGGCTGTTTACAATTAATGAGCACGATTAATATGCAAATGAGTTTGTGGTCCAGTTGCGTGTATTGGCATCTCGCTGTGAGGTTGGACATTAGAATATGTGTCCTTCACGTGATCTTAACTGATGAGAAACTCGTGGCAGTCTTTAAAGTTGGGAAAATGTTTTACATGCACACCCATTGACCTAGAGATTTAAGAGCTACCGAGGGGATGTACATACAGTTATGATATTTATATGTCTCTGATTATAGCGATTAGATCTACCACCAACTCATATCAATACTTTCATTATATATATTTGCAGAGATATTCCGATCTGCCAGTGCTTGTTCAGCATATGAACATTTCATATATAGAGGCATATTCTGTACTGATTATTTGTTGTCACAATGATATCAGCATAATGTCAACATTTTGCAAATTTTACGGTCGGTATACTTACCTTCTTTGCAATTGCTTTGTTTCACTAAATTAACTGTTGATTTACCTGTTCGGTTCTGGTTGTTGAATACTCTTTACCATGTATGAAAAGGGTCTATTTATTTCATTTGAATTTGGCAGTGAACTCCCAGCGGGTGGGAGTGGTCAATAGGGGATGCTATCCCCTCCGTGAGACCTGGTGTCACCACTAAAATTTCATTGGTATGAGTTCGTCCATTGTTCACAATATTTGTGTATTGTCTCCTAAACTTTCTGCTGATTAATATGTAAGTATTTGAAGTGATAATATATTTGATTATTACTTGATTGAATGAAAATGTTTTTCAGGAGTTTGTTTCATTACAATGGACCTGCTGAAGTAGAGAGAAATTATAAATTTGTTGAAATGGATGATGCAGTTCTATTTAATCGTGCGAAAAAAAACCCAAAATAAATTGATCGTCGAATTTACCGTCTATATTCCCCTAATCGGCAGCCATATTGGATCTACTAGTTTCACACATTGATGTCGGACCACTTTGATTAAGTTTTATTATTTTTTCATGAGAAACTCACAAACTTTTTAGACATTATGATAGAAAAAATATAAATGAAATTAAAAAAAAAAATGTGGCTAAAGGCGACAACTAGTATATTGCAGTTACCTAGTTATTTTCGTAATTAGAAAGTGAAGGATTTATCAATTAGAGTTATGTTTTTGCAAATGAAGAAAAATGCCACAAGATGTTGCCCTATAAATGATATTTACTAATAAACGAAATGCGTTTGTTGCCAATCTTTCTTTATATAAATACAGCTGCATAGTTTTACTATCACTATTTCTTTGAAAACTGAATATATATTATAATGTACTATAGATGATTAAAGGTACGAAACGTCTTTGAAATCCATGATTAAATTCACAGATACAGCTGCTGTCGATAAAACAACATACTGAATGTCAAAGATGCTCTTCGATTGCAACTTCTTAGAATCCACAGTAAAGATTTGCTAAAACTCTCAAAGATGTAAGTTTTTTTATCGATGTGTTCTTTCAGTATTGCCTTGTGTTGGGTCAACATTTTATTTTTCGCTAATCTTGTTTATTTAGGTAATACTTGATGAATAAAAATCGCACGCATTATCTAAGTAATGAGTAACGTTTGGGAAAGTATTTAACAATCATGAAACGATATACCATAGAATAGTCAACCAAGATTTACCTTTGATAACAGAGTACAGATACCAATTATCATTGATATTGTATGTTTCATATATGGAAACCGAAACCAAATAATGTGTCTAATTACTTTCCTGTCTTCTTTGGTAATGTCTACTTGACGTGTTGGAAGAATATCTGGAGACCGCTATAAAAGTATCACACATGGGGAATCGTACCCAAGACAAATACCCAGACCAAACTGAGTGACAAACTGTACCATACGGACTCGAATTCATAAAATATTATTTAGTACCAGTCAATTCGGTTCGAAGATAGTTTTTTCTCTGATTAGGTACGAATTGACTTGGGTACGAGTCGCCCAGAAATCCTATAAAATTGTTTAAGCATGTTATAAAGAGATGACTAAGATTAACAAATTCGAGGTAGACTGCATTCACTTAAAACAATTTTATTCTGTTCTGATAAAAACAAAGGCTGTGCACATCTAGGAACTTTCCTATGTGAGGTCACCATGAATATTGTACTCCTCACCGTCTTAATTGTGGTAGGGCACTATTGAAATCTCAAACAAAGCAGCGAATGGAAGTGTAATTAATAAAGCCATTCTCTTCATATAGGCATATGATGTAAAATATACCATTACTTATAACAAAATTGACACCCTAATCGGCGCTTTTCGGGCTTTAATGACTAAATAGAACAATATAGATCACTGAAAACTCTCTACTTCAACATTTATTCTGCATGTATATTAAAAAGATTATAGGAGAAGCTCACGAAGTATATTAGATGGTAATACTCTTCCCACTGACGGGGTTTCTTAATTCTACTTTAAATTTTTATTCTTTGTTTGTTTGAATAATATTTTATGCAACACTCAACAAATTTTTTGCGGTTATGTGGTGGCGGCCAGTTTTTTAATGGTGGAGGAAAGAAAGTCGGTCTTCCATAAGTAACCTGCAAACTTTATCACAAAATCAGTTTAGGTTCCAGAGCCTCGAAACCAAACAGGTAGCCATGAGGTACTTCAAAGTAAATCGCTGAAAGCTCTAATCACTCCTAGGTCACGAAGGCCCCCGATTCAATTTATGAAACAATACGAAGAATTTTTTTTATAATAATAAAATGATAAATGAATTTCTTAATTTAATTAGATAATTAATTTTTAGAGTTGCGATTACTTATAAAAAAATTATCCTTAAAATGTAAAGTAGATACAATTGTTTCTTTGTTTATGTCAGACAAACGATATCATTATCAAAGATTATTGTATTTTACAATTCCTGTTTTCTGCCCGAGTGAACTCTTATTGTCACAATTAACCCTTTTCCACATGTCAACAGCATAGCAAATAGTCAATTTCAGTCATCGATTACACATCATGTCAAAAGATTAAGTAGGATTGACGAGATGAAAAGTTTAGCAAGGTTCTAAACAACGAGGTAACGAACATGAAATGACATCAATTTCCTTCCATTAGTGTGGATTGGTGTGGGATTTTCCTAAAGTCAAAAGTGATATTTCACAAGTGGCATGAAACAAAGGATAAGAAAAACAAAGGTTATTGTCCGTAAATATATGATACTGGATACATAAAAATTGCTTTAGATCAGGTTGCATTTTTATTCTTAATTAATTGAAATATGAATGAAATATTAAAAAGTGTTTTTTTATTCGTAAAACTTTTCGTTTGATTCTTTTATTTCGTAAAAATGCACATGCTACGGGTGTCGATGTGTTAACATTATGAAAGGACTGAGTTAGGTCACGTGGGAAGATATTAATCAAGGATTAACTTTCACCCTTATATTTAAACAAAAATAAATTTGCTTCACATTTTAAATTTTATTTAAAAACGTCAACCGAACATTACATTAAATAAAAAGCGGAAAAATATATTTGCTACTGGCGGTTGCCCTTAGCCATTCTGAATCAGTGGAGACGAAACGCAATATAATGAGGGCTGTTTATCGAAAGAAATTTATCTATTTAGATTTAAAAGATACAGTTGGCATATGAAGAGTTAGACAGAAGTCCAGCCGACAAATTTGGGAGCTTGAAGTGAAATTAGAAGGTTTGGGAGTTTCATCCATTTGATTTGGTACGACGCCATCATTATCATGACATCGGAAAGTATTTTCAGAGGTGGGAATATAGAAGGGACCTAACCATTTTATCGAGAAATAAAATAAATACAATGGCCAATCACAGTTGCTGTCTTATACAACAATTAAAATATTTGTGCATGGCAAAAGAGTGAGAGTTGATAACATTTTGACCCAAAACGTAACCATTAACAAATTCCGGAAATGCTTGAACTCTGTGACAGTCGTGAATGTCAGAAAACTAAAGGTGGCGTAGACCTTCGGGTCATAAACCACGATTATTTTCAAATTTGATTTATGGCTCATTATTTAATAAAAATTTACCCAACAACAAAATTATAGTTGTATATAAAACTAAACTAAATCCATTGATCCGATATGCCAGGGCGTATACAACATATGAAAATTTCATATACAGAGGTAGACTGCTCACTGACAAATTATTGACACTGGGATATCGAAAACCGCGTTTAATATCAACGTTCCGAAATTTTACGGTCAGTATAATAGTCTTGTTTGAGATTACTCTGTTTCACTGGGTGAAATATGAGTTGCCTTTTCGTTGGCGGTTGTTGAGACGTCTGTACCAATTGTGACGAGGATACACTCCTCACGTATTTCATTGGACTTGACTGTGGACTCACGGCGGCTGTGACCGGTCTTCCATGGCACCTGATCCCAGCGCTTGGTTTCAAGAGGTCTGTGTTTTGTCAATTTTTACCGACTTTGATCTATGTCCTGGACATTCTATTGATTTATATTTTCGTATCTGAGATTTTTTATATTTAATTAGTAAAGGAGAGGGTCAAATTCAGAGCAAGCCAGGATATAGTAACCCTGGATCCGTATTAAGATATTATATTCTTGTTATCTCTGTGGTTTATGATTTTTCAGGGATTCTATCACTGGACCAACCTCACATCTGGAATTTAAAGATGTCCATGTATATCTAATATTTTAGTCCCCTGGCTAATAATGTGTTTGTTTTCTGAAGAAAAAAACACATTATGATTATGTTTTTCTGAAAGCTTATCGAAAATGCAATAAAATGAGACATGTTAGCACTTTGGGGGTCGGGGCGTTTAGGAGTTTTGGGGTAAAAACTATAGAAAACCATGGAAACTAGGTCACGGTCACTAAAAATCGTTTCCGGAGCAGACCTCCTAAACAGCTGGGTGGATTGGAACCGTACTTCACACAAATGAACCCCATGTACCCAAGGTGTGCCTTTTTGGGTATCAGAGCTGTTTTGGCATGCTTTCTGGAAACCAGGTAACACTCACTGGTAACACTGCTGGATGAATTTGAACCATACTTCGCATACATGTTCCCCACGTACCCTAGATGTGTCTTTCGGGGTTCAAAGGTATGTATGACCTTTCTGGAAATAGGTTACGATCACTGAAATCAGTTTACATTTTCTATTTTAATTCAGGTTTCATTTCACAAGCGAGGCACTGAGCGGGTCAGTCCCATCTACTTCTGGGATTCTTATTTACTGTTATCATATCTTTTTATTATACATGTATATCACTGCAGGCGAGGCATACAGCTGCTTTGAGCTCTCTTGTGATTCCCTAAAACCAACAAAACATACAAACGTTTTACATGAAGTTTTACATACAATGTGTGATAGAATCCCAAGTAGTGACTAGAATAATTATCAATGACGTCACGAGAAAATTACTTCCGGAACATATGAAGTCAACTACTGAGAAATATAATCTAGAAAGGTTACGCATACAAATACAATTTTTCTCTTATCTTTCAGATTGTCAAATGAAATAAACTCAAAATATAAAAGAAATGTATATATATATTTTTATTTTTTCACAATTTTTTATTGCTTCGGAAACGTTAATATCAATAACCACATTGAGGTTCATTTTCAACTGCTTGGTGACATATTTCACTCAAAAGTCGTTTAAATACACGCAAGTCAAATATTATAAAAACATGTTTTATATTTGTGTTTAGGCTTACTGCTTAAAACAATTAAAGTAAGCAGGCTATTAAAGGGCAACGCAAATTTAATTTATAATTAATATAGTTATCTCATAAAGTATTGCCATTTACTTGTTTTAAATACTTACATAATTGAAAATCAATTTCACATATATACCCGATGCACTTGTCAATATGATAAAAAAATCTTATTATTTATACTGCGCTCTCCAATAATTCTCAATTTTCTGGCATCTTTGATTTATGGCTCAATTTATTACATAATTAACAGTTTATTTGTACCGCTCTTTACTTTTAGATTATCTTGATACGAAAACCAACAGGAATATCCCAGTGCTCCTTAATCAAATGTAATCAATTTCTTTGGCATAAAAAGACGTGATATTCCCCGGTTTGAATAAGCTAATACGTTAATGGGAAATGTGTACCATACTTGAAATTGTAATAAAATCTAATAGATGTACTTTGTGCTCCAGTTTTTTCAAAGGCTAAAGTATTGATACATTGTTTTGAAGGTGACAGTTTAGGTCGTTTGGAGGACACCGACTTGCAACTGAGAGATGTTGTTTTTTCAAAAGATGTGGTTATATGACAATTTTTTACGAAGATACTGCGTTGTTACTGCTTTTAATTACTTCGTTCAGTCGTAAATAAATGTCCGAGTAACTACAGTGGTTAGCGCACTTTTTTTCTATATGTATGTATATATATATATATATATATATATATATATATATATATATATATATATATATATATATATATATATATATGTGCACGCGCGTGTGTGTGTGTGTGTGTGTGTGTGTGTGTGTGCGTGTGTGTGAAATTGAAGTAGGGATTTATCAATTAAATAAATTATTGTTATTTCTTATTGTTATTGTTTACAACACTCCATACAAAATCAATATAATCTGTGTTATTTTTACTCGTCAAATCAAAATACTTTTCATACTGCTTTTTCTTGTTTTATGAGAAATGAATATGTAATGAATAGAATATTTGCCAATTTGTGATGAATGACATTTTCATTCCGTCTTGTATGGCAGAAGAATACATACTTAACATTCTCCCTACGCACTCGCATTGAATGGTATTATCCAGCCTCACGCGATAAAACAAATTATGTTATTCATAAAAATAGTGTTATATTATATATTTAATTTTAATTTGACTGTGGACTCACGGCGGGTGTGACCGGTCGACAGGGGATGCTTACTCCTCCCTGACACCTGATTCCACCTCTTGATTTCAAGAGGTCCGTGTTTGTCCATTTTTTACCAGATTGTTTTACCTATATCCTGGACATCCTAGTTATTTATACCTTGGTATCTGAGACTTTTTATATATAGAAATAAAAATGTGATGAAAAGAATATTTACCAATTTGTGATGGATGACAATTTAATTTTCATCTTGTATGGCAGAATAATACACATTTAACACTCTTCCGTTTTACGGTAGTGAGTAAATTATGTTATTCATAAAATAGTATATACACATAAACAATGCAAAGTGTTTAGTTGTCATATTTTTTCCAATTTCTATGTTTCCGCAAATATAAAAACCACAATCCCGTGATCGACTAAACTAAGTCGCAAATATCAGCCTGCAATACGACTTTTAGAAGTGTTCGAAATATTTCCTGTGTAGCAAAGATTCATTTACATACTTCTTAATTGAAAAAGTCAATGTCATGTGCTCAAATTTTCATTTTAAAATTCAGCAAACGACAATCGATTCAATTGTGAAGATGCATTACTTTCCTCATTTTCAACTGAAATATTTATTCTGTACGTGTTTGTGTATGGAATGATTTAAAATAATTTCTTTTAAACAAGATTTTGTTTATATAACAAAATCGTAATATACTATGTACAATGGTTATTATTGTTTTATGAATTATATTTACAATTCTCGTTGTATATTAAGAAGTCATAGCCAAATAATGTTTACAATATTGTTAAATATTACTATGAACAGTGCGAGAAAGAGAATGATATTGATTTACATGACGTTTCAAGATTAGACTTTGTGTTTATGTGTTTATTGTTGTTTAACGTCCCACACATATGGAGACTTCACCAAATGCCGGTGAAGGGCTTCAAATTTTGGGCTATGATAGGCACTTACGGCCATTGAGCAGTGAGGGTTCTTTAACGTTCCGACACCTACTGTGACACGGGACCTCCAGTTTTTACTGTTAGACTTTGTGAATATGTAAGATATTTTAAGAAGATAGATCATACTAATATTTGGCTTTCTTTAAAAAAAACAGTAGGTTATGTAATTCAAAAGTTAAAAGAAATACATTTCTGGTATTTCATAATATTTTATTTCAAAATTTAAAAGAAACATATTTCCGGTGTTTCATAATATTTCATTTCAAAATTTAAAAGAAATATATTTCTCGCATTTCATAATATTTTATTTCAAAATTTTAAAGAAACATATTTCTGGTATTTCATAATATTTCATTTCAAAATTAAAAAGACATATATTTCTCGCATTTCATAATATTCTATTTCAAAATTTAAAAGAAACATATTTGTTCATTTCATATTTCATTTCAAAATTTAAAAGAAACATATTTCTGGAATTTCTAATTAAATCATTTCAAAATTCAAAAGAAACATTTCTTGCATTTCATAATATTTCATTTCAAAATTTAAAAGAAACATATTTCTTGAATTTCATGATATTTTATTTCAAAACTTAAAAGAAAACCACATTTCTGGCATTTCATAATATTTTATTTAAAAATTTAAAAGAAATGAAATAAATAATGATAAAAAAGTCTATAACAATAACAAATGGCCATTGAAAACGTAGTAACCCTGTAACTTAGGGGAAAATTAATGACAGACAGTTGGTTTCAGGTTTGATTTCCGGTTTTAACATGGTTTAAAACTAGTTTCGTTAGGTTTGAAGTTATGCAATAAATGACAGGTTTTGCATTTTCAAAATGACCCGACATATTCGAAATTGCTGTGTCCGCTGCTTAAACCGGGTTTACTGTATATTTTATCGACTTTTACAGTATCTGAAACATTATCTTTATTGGAACATAGTTTCAAAAGAGCGTGACAGCAAGATATTAACCTGTCTCATTACCGCTGCATCTATATTTGCATGTTTTGGACTGCATGTAAACAACTGAAAACCACTTCCTGGGGTATTGTCCGATCATACAAGATGGCGGGGTGGAGTAACCTTTGATCATTATACGGAAGATTCTACTCACATTTCGGTTATGACAAGTTGCACGAGAAAAAAACCGTTTTATTCCTTACTAGATACTCTTTTATGTATCGTGACAAGTAGGAACGATTACTCTCGTCAGAGTAATTTTAATTTTGTGCTTTATTACTTAAAATTTAAACTCGTCCAGGCCAAAAAGGGTTCACAAGACTCCACCCTGCCAGGTTATATGTTCAGTTCAGTCGGTTTCCCGATTTGGTTTGAAACTGTAAGTGATAAATTAAAAAAAAACGAAACTAGTTTTAAACTAGTCTGGCGCAATAAATACCAAAAGATTTCTAAACCCAAACCAATTTTTAGACAATTAATCACCATTAAATTCCCCAAAGAGTAGTAATATAAAGCTGGCATTTTTTTAAAACTCTTTAGATTAAGTAACAGAAGTCAGATAAATATTACATCAAACGATCATGAGGATCATGAGTAGAATTATGCTTCTTATATACCTGATTTTTTTGTAGCAAAATGCGATAACACGTGTCTTCAATTTAATACATGTAGTTACATTTTGATGTAAAGGGTGAGTATCAATACAAAAGTCTCAGATACCAAAGTAAAATTATTCAGAATGTGCAATGTACATATACAAATCTGGTGAATATTGGATAAACACGGACTTCTGGAAATCTAGAGATGAATCAGGTGCCTTGAAGGAGTAAGCATCCCCTGTCGACCGGTCACACCCGCCGTGAGTCCAGTCAAATTCAAATGAAATATGTATGCAATCTCTTACATACAGTTGTCGGCCCTTGCACTCCACACAAATCTCTGTCTCGACTTTTGCAATTTCTGGCAGAATATACCTATTTATATCTATAATCTACTATAGATTTTGCTCTTGATAAGGTATCAGTCATTTTTCGTATATAAGTTTAGTGCTGACATAGAAACAAAGTAAAATTTGAGGTGAAAATATTTTTTAAGAATGGATATAAATATAGGGACTATATTTTGCGAAAAGTATTCTTACACTGTGTAATTTGGTTTTTACATATATTTTTGGAGTTACATGTCCACGTGTTTTGGGACCTCTTTTCAGACGTTGATAATTATGTGTTTTTAAGAGATTGATAAGTAAAGATTATATCTTCGTCGCAATTGGTATAGACGCCTCAACACCCACTATTGAACAGGTTATTGAACATTTCAATTACTAAAGCAGAGTAATCGCAAACGTGGTGAGTAAACCGACCGTAAAATTTGCGGAATGTTGACATCATGAATTATGTATCCTAAGAATAATGAAACAGGTCAGCCAATAAAGGGACACATTTGATATTCTCACGAGAATATCGACAATATCGGTGATGGGCTACAAATTTTGGTCTCTGCTCGCCACTTACGGCCATTGAGTAGTGAGGGTTCTTGAACGTGCCGACACCTACTGTGACGTGGAACCTCGGTTTTGACTGTCTCAATCCGAAGGACAGGAAACCAACTTGCCGCCGGCTGGGCTCGAACTCAAGAGTCGAGCTCGCTACCGACTGAGCCAGGTCGGCTCTCGGATTACAAAAGATTTTCGTTAATTTACGACGGAGCCTATTAAAACCACACCATCGGAACCGGAAGTCTATCTAAAATATTTCAAGGATCCTTTTTATGTCACCAATAGTGTAATTATTTGTTGAATCCGAGTGGCTTTGTACGGAATAAGCATAATGGTAACCAATGAAAGGTATAAATATATATATATATCAATATCAAATTTATGAAGAAATGGTATGTTGTTTATAACATTCACAAAATCTGTGCCGTTCCTTGGTATTTTTGTACCATTTTCGGGTACATAAATCCATCTAAGAGTAACCATTGTAAAATTTTTTGTATCTTTGTAGGAATGTTGCTTTTGTATAACATATTGAGCTGCGGGTCATTTTATGATTTATCCTCTGTTCAAAGTTAACAGAAGGGCGATTTGCTCCGAAAACAAAGAGAACCATTGTTTATAATCATGTATTTAGATTAGTTTATGTACATACTGTAAAAAGGAAAAGTCTCTTTTGGTCACTTCTCTGTGAAGTCAAGCGAAAGGAAATTGAAGATATACGTATTTAAATGGTTTTCCTTTTTGTAATTATCAAAAGCCGTATGTAATATAATATTCAATTTGTGATTACATCACCACTCTAATATATCTGAAATGAAGATGAAACCAAAAGCTAGATTGAAGCCCTGCATAGTTAAAACAAATACAAATTTATTTTATGCACGTCTCTTTTAAATCGATCGGACGCTAAATGTTATTAAAGCATCGCCATATATATTGAGTCTTTATCAAGCTATACTGTCTCAGTTTCTATTACATCTTGTCGATGTTCGTTCTGGTGATGCGAATCCTTTTGGCAAAAATTATTTCAGCAGCTTTACTGTGGGTCTAATAGCCCGTAAGAGACTACATTAGGTCGTTTGAAATAAAACTTCGTTTATAATTACGCTAGATAATGTACCTATTGCTATCTGGAATCATTTTATTACATTTATATAGACCATTTATACTAAATTGAAAATCAATTTCTAAGATTATATATATATATATATCTGCTATTTAACCATTTTAAAGTGCAAAAAAGTTACTGTATAAGTTTAATTTGTGATGTGGGTGTCTCCATAGCCATTTGCATATGGTAACATTATTTTATTTTAAATTGAAAATCATTTTCTGAGTTCTTTATATACATCTGCCATTTAACCATTTTAAGTGCAAAAAAGTTACCGTATAAGTTTTATTTGTGATGTGGGTGTCTCCATAGCCATTTAAATATGGAAACGTTATTTTATTTTTCTTCATCAGCACTGTATAATATTGGATCTCGGCAAAATAAAGAATTCTGTTTATTTCATGGCATGAAGTATGAAGAGAATTCAATATGATTTTCTGGCATTCGTGGATGGGTGGGTGGTTATAGCATCTGATTTTTAATCACGAAGTATCTCACCTCTGGTCAGATGTATTCAGGTTGCCTTGTGGGAGGTAGGTGGTCTTTATCTGAGTATATTTCAGCTGTACTTTCTCTTCCACCATTAGAACTGACCATCAATGGTGAACTGAAAACTTGCTGAGGGGGGTTAACAACATTTTAGTCATTACTTGTAAATAATCAACAGTAATGAATAAATTTCCCAAGCGTTCCGGCTGAGAGGTTAAACTTTGACACCGCAGTGCTAATAAAAAAGGCTAACTCAGAAAATGCACATGGAGATGACGCGGATCTGTTGTCATCGATCAAAGATGGCGATGATGTAAAATACTTTGGGGGTAGGTGGTCTGTTATTGAAGTCTCCAACAATGTTGGGTTTCCTAACTTCGACAGACTGATGTAATGCCGAAAAATTGTGACCAAAGCCAAATACAGATTTGACGTCGTCACCAACGTCCGTTGTCGTCTGGTGTAATGTTTCATGCTACTCAAGTTTTCAATTGTGGTAGACGGATAAGTTCAATAGGTACCATGATTATTATGTTTATCTAACTCTCATTAGTTACTTTTCTAAATTTGGAAAAGACACGAATTAACTAACTTGAGTTAGATAAACATGGTAATCAACTAATACTCCTATAAGAACCCCCATTTAGTAAAACCCCCGCATTAAAAACCCGTTACCTCCATATAACTGAAAAAAATTAATGTTGAATGTGGCGGCAACTGACACATGACGAAATGAATATTTAGTTTGTTTAGTACAGCCATAGAGTGAAAAATTTCGATCGTGACTCCTATTTTTTTATTGTAGATATGAGTACAACATGAGTAGGCATCTCTCCTAGGAATGTTGCTGATAAATTTTACATACGTTGTTCTCAGATGTATAATGTAACACAAGGAAAAGCTGATTTACTAAATGACTTCTAGATTGGAAGCAAATGCGACATGTGACAGAAATTAAAAAAGGTATGTTGGCAGTTTGGTAAAGATAATTGTTACTAGACCACTCTTCCGAGAAAAAAAGTTTTGGAATTTGCAAAAGATCTTAGGAACGGTAATTTCAAAGCCTCCAATGGTTGGTTGTAATCATTTCATCAGAGATGAATTATCGTACTATAGTCTGAGCCAAATATTTTTTATTCACTGGTTTTGGCTGATTAAAATAAAATGGTTGACACTTGTAACTTAAATGTAACGTAGCGGTATCCTACACATACTGAGTTAAAACTCCATGTCCATAACTAATAAAAATAAATCCGTTTTGTACTTGTTATTCACACTCAAATTAATTGCGGGATTTTTGCCATATGTAATGACAGCCATCTTTTGAAGTATGAGAGCGGAAGTAAAAGAAAGGGAACGTTTATTGGTCATACTGATTTAGCCTGTCTCACTGATCTGTTAATACACAATCACCGATTCCTTACGACAATAATATATATTGGGAGTTATTCCCCTTCATATAACTCTTTTGTCATGGGAGGCGGGAGAATAGTCCCCTTCATATAACTCTTTTGTCACGGGAGGCGCGAGAATATTAATGATTACCCACATGACCCAATTATTTGACATCGCATTGATAACACAGAGGTTCCCGTAGGAAGAGTGTTTAAAAAAAATGAAGCGATCAAACAAAGAAAAATGCATATAAAGGATGCATAAAGGATAAACTTTTTTCTTTTTTTAGTTATATCAGTTAAAAAAATTATTTTGACCATTGGTTGTTTTACAAATTCATTTTGAACTTCCTGATCAAATATGGCTCAGATTAAAGGCACAATGAGTGGGGAGAGAAGGGATGAGGATGATGATTAGAAAATAAAACTCGGATATGTGTAAAGGTTATCGAGAGGAAGATTTTCTTAACATGAAAGAGACAGGTTTATTTTTCCGTGGTACAAACACACAATACAGAAGAAAATGGTTAAATCGGAACAATAAATGAGTTACTTTGGAAATGATCCAAATAATTATTGTTACTGGGCCATTCTTCCGGGGAAAAAGTTTTCGAATTTGCAAAATCATTTGGTACAATGAGTGGTGAGAGAGTTGGATGCAGAGAACAATTGGAAAATGAAACTCAGATATGTGTAAAGATTATCGAGAGGAAGATAGTCCTAAAATGGACGAGACGGACTTATTTTTCCGTGATACACTACACAAGACAAAGGAAATGGTTAAGATGTACCAGAGCGGTCCTATACGCCAAATGACTTGAAGAGGATAGGTGAAATGATAACACGCAAATCTCTTTTTTAAGGTGAATATTTCCAAGGGGTAAACGAACATAGGAACGTACTAGAATGGCTTAATGTGCCTCCCGGAATAGAGAAAATGAAAATCTTAGTGTTTAGGGTGTCAAGGAAACCACGTTGTCAAAATGAAAACAACCTTAGAAACTCAGTCCTGTAACCTATCGAAATGACAAAAAGCTTGGATGAACTGTAGACTATTTGAGGAATCGCTCCATGAAATCGACCGTACAATGCCTATACAAGATTGCAATATTGTATTGTAAATAGACAATGCTACATCGCAACCATAGATAACCTTTAAAATGTGAAAGTGGCATTTCCACCTGCATTAACTCCACATAAAAACCCAACCATTGAATCGGAAGGAATTATTCATGCTACAAAACTCAAGTTTCGAAAGAAACGGGTATGTTGCTTTCAATATTTTTTAAAAAGAATTTCAGTTGAATTAAGTTCCTTCTACTACAAAAATAAATCGAGACTCGAGTAGTATTTGATTGTACTCTATTTCAAGCTTTAACATATTATCTACGAAATGGACAGACAACCTGACGCATGTGTTAGACATACTTAACAGATAAACGTGAATGATGCGATTTATTGGACTGAAAAGCTGTAGACTCCAGTACAATAGTAAAATGTCTCGATAAAGACAGTTAATTTTGCGTTCAAAACACTCATGGGTATAAACGCGATACGAACTATGAGTTGGGTTGTTTTCACTTTGATACTAGAGGTTCCATGTTCTGATGTCACAGTTTTTGTTTTAAATATTATGTTTGTTAAATTGTTATTTTACATTCTGTCAATACTTTTTCTTTTATACTGAAATATCACTAGAGTACCTGGTATTTCGGTACCAGTTGTCCATCTTATACTAAAGGAATATTTGGCACTGTTTACACCATTTAAATTCGAAAATTTTCTAAAGCTAAGATAGTCATTTTTTTTTTACAGTGGTTACTCTTAGACGGATTTAGGCTATACTTTTAGATATATTATTTGGCCTTGTATGACACCACTTTATCTTTAGAAAAACACATACTTTTCAAATTGAAGCTCAACTGATGACGTCTAATTGACAGAAACGGTATCGTCTTGAGCACTATAACTTTGGTATTATGTCTATAATATTTAGGTAGAAGTGTCACAGTTTGTTACCTGTATTATGGACTGACGCCAATAAAATGAGGGTTCTTTTAACCTGGACCTCGATTTTAGGTCTCATCCAAAAGAACAGTGACTATCAGTTCGTATACCGAGTGGTTGACAGAGGAAACGTTGTCATCTTGTTTTAAATTAGGTAATGCACAAAATGCAAGCGGCTTGCTGAATAAATACAATTTGTGTGCCCAAAAAAGTATCATTGCAAGTAGCGTGATGTATCGGGATTATGAACGAAATGTTGATAACGTTGCAATAAAAATATGAATACGTATAATTTCAAGTGTTACAGCGACAATGTGTTGTCGTTATTTTTCCTGTTTAACAGAAGTTTATTCAACTTAAATTCAGAGATGCAATATGGATACATCTTACCTTATAGTATGCTTTTGGCAATAATGACTTTGTTCAAAACTTCTGGGGAACTTCCGTAGCCGAGTTGATAGATTATCGCCCTTTAATTCATGAAGTCTCTCACTTCTGATCAGCCAAGAGTCACATTAAGATAATCTTGTCGGACAGTTTGCAAGTTTACCTGCGGGTACCGGTGGTGTGTTCCCGGGAACAATGCAACCGGGTTCTGTCGTCCACTATTTAAACTGATAACCACCATAGCAATGAAATATTATTGAGTGTGGCCTGAATTACCATTTTAACAAATCAAACATAGAATCTTCCGTATTGCAAAATCCAAGAGACAATATTAGAAACAACGACCCTGTACACATCGTGGAAATCCAAAGAGATCAGGAACACAGATCATTAGATATATCTCCAATGATAAACTTGAGATACTAGAGTGTTTTACCGGAATTCCATTGGAAAATAGGTTTTTAATTGGTTATTGTACGGCAGCTATCGACTTCCAAACAGTGCCAATGCAATAACTTATGAATCGTACAACCAAAGCTTTTTCAAATTTTAATATAATTGTTACTGATGAGAAAACGGCGGTCAATTGCGATATTGACGATTTTCACTTTCCCCCTTCAGGAGTTATGGTTGTGAAAGTTTAAAAAACGGCCGTTCCCAGTCATGTCCGTTCAACCAAACCTTTTTATTATTTTTCACTTTGTCCTGTTGGGGCGGGGGGGGGGGGTCAATATTTGCAAATATAATTTTCCTGTAGGAAAATCTGGTTTGCTGTCAAACTGACGGCTTCTAGTTTATAATTTTGTTGAAATGGTTATATACGACACACTCAATTCTTTTTAATTAGTTCATTGCAAAATGAAGCTGTTTATTATGCAGACTCGATACCATGTAACTCGTATAGATATTGTCGTCTTTCACTTGATAAAGACCAGGGGGGGGGGGGCGCGGAAATTTGTGAATATAGAGTGTGTTTACTGTTAAATGTTTCGTATTATGCTTTATGTTCATGGTTTTATAATATTAAT
Source organism: Atrina japonica (assembly GCA_030159075.1). Lineage (NCBI taxonomy): Eukaryota > Metazoa > Mollusca > Bivalvia > Pterioida > Pinnidae > Atrina > Atrina japonica. The sequence goes on along the minus strand of BROG01000067.1, from coordinate 955,647 downwards.
TGTAGTATCAAAAATTGTATAATTTAGACACCCTGACAAACGTAGACTCGCAATGTAATTATGCTGTTTTACGACTGATACGACCGAAACTTAGCCTACCGAAGCACAGGGCACGTGTATCGTATTTTAAGCATTGCCCATTAAGAAATGATAAACAAAAATCGTGTATAGGTATACCAAGGTAAAGTGGCACATCCTGGTTTAGTCAGAAACCAAAACAATAGGTCTACTTTCCAACAATAGGAAGTACAGGTAAAACATATTGCCTTGCAGGACTCCATATATTACTGAATCTCTAATACTTTTGTGACGACAAGTAGCTTGTCACCCTTTTATGATTTGATTTAGACTCGTTGTCTTTGTAAACATGTGCTAATTTACTTTGGTAGACCTATACATTTCCCCATTTCATTACAGGAAAGAAAGGTGATAAATATGTAAATAAATCGCTGAATTCCTGATTATAAAAGCTAAACCCCCGACAATGATTGTATTGTTTTGATAGGCAAAAGAAATCAAATCCCGTGTTCGCGAATAGTACATATCAATAGGTTAAATTGGAAGTAGATTCTTTTGTTATCGCCATGGGTTTCATTCGAGTAACCCGTTTTTTTCAGTCATCGGTACCTTGCGTACATCTTAAATAACTGGGACCGCCTAGATCTGTGTTCATTCAGTACACACAGAAATTCCATTCACATCGGATGACAATATGCTACACACAACCATTTCCAACTCGAGTCATTTTCGCTCGTTCCATTGAACCCGCGCAATTAAACGTGTAATCAGTCTCATGTCAGTTAACTTTCAGTTAATCGGAAAAATAATGTTTAAAATTAATCCTTAAATCAACTTGAGGAGAATAAAAAATTCAGATTTATCACACTTAATTGACAATTGTTTATATCTTGTATCAGCTATTTTTTTTGTGCTAGTGAAAGATAGATAAATTAATAGATGATTAAATAAATAAAAATAAAACATCAATTAATTAGCACATTGAAATAATGACAAAAAAAAAGTCAACTTGAGGGATGTATACAAGAAATTTGAACCAAATTACTTCATTAAAATACGAGAATCCTATATCAGTTCTTTGACATTCTGTTATTAAGTTATTCAGCTCCTAGTGGTTGTGCAATGAAATATTTCGTATGCTAAACTGGACGTCTAGACACGTGATTGATATATGCCTGTATGGCTTTCCCTCCGGAGATTCAATGCTAAATTTAAATGCTTTGGTTAGACGATTGTATGCCATCGACATCAGATGTAATACAAAAACAAAATTTGTTTCCAATTATTTGGGATCCCTTATAACGCTGATGACATTTTTATTCATATGAACGAATCGACTTTGTATTTATCACAAATTTATATGTAACTGATTTATAATTGAACAAATAGATCTGTTAGCCCCTAATATGATAAAATAAATGATATCAACCGTATATCACTCGCAATGAGGAAACATAATTCCATCATACCTGTTTATGTTGACTAACATCACTTAAAGAATTGATGGAGACGACTCAAGCTATGGATAAATTGCAACACAGTCTGTGCTTGGACTTATTACGATGGATGCATTAAGGATTCTTTATTTTACAATGTCTGTCGTTTTACGTCGCATTCCCAGCGCTTGGGCGAAAAATTCTTGACTTTGTTACTTCTTTGTATAACTATAGGTATGATTAAATTTGCAGAGAGAATACAACCTAGGATCTTCTGGGATTTGAAATCGTACGCATTTACACTAGACAACAACGAAGGATCCTGCCCCCTCCCACCCCCCGTAATACAAAATATTTTAATGGCCTCAGATTTGGAACTCTTCTGTCAATATAATGAATAATACCAAAGTAATAGTTTTACAAAAACGCCCCAAAAAACCAAAAAAACAAAAACAAAAAAAAACCAAATGCTCAAGATGAACGTTTTTGTCAATAACACTTCCATCAATTGAACTCGAATTTAATACAAATGTGTATTTCCGAAAGAAAAAATTGGTATCATACAAAGCCAAATAAAAAACCCAAAGGTATTGCTAAATATGTCTAAGAGTACCATGTGTAAAAAGATTAGCCTACTATCTTGGGTTTGAGAAGTTTAGATTTCAAATGCTGCAATTCAAGCGAAATATTGCTTTTGTATAGAATAATCGGCTGAATTTGCATAGAATAATCGGGTTAATTGCATATAACTTGGTAGGGTGGAGTCTAGTAAACCCTTTTTTAGACCTGGACGAGTATATATTTTAGGTAATAAAGATTGACATTAAAATTTCACTGGCTAAAGTACTCGTTACTACTTGTCACAATACATAAGAGAGTATCAGGTGAGAAATAAACCGAAAAGTCAGTAGAATCATTCGTATGGTTATCAAAAGGTTACCCAGCCCCGTCATTTTATGCGAATCGGATAATACGTCATTTCGTGGCGGCCAGTTTTAGTGTAGGTTGAGTGAACCCGATTACAATTGACCCGGAAAGAGAACATCGGCCTTCCGAAAGTAAACTGGCAAACTTTCTCACAGAATCAGGTTATTGAGACTAGAACTCACGTTGCGTGGAGGTGAGAGACTACATGGTTTAAAGAGTGATACTCTTACTCCTCGGCCACGCCCCTTGTCGTTCCCTGGGCATTCTCATAAACATGTGAATGTTAGCATTTCTACTGACTCTTTATCAGGCTAGGATACAACATTGGTTTCAATCATTTGAAAAGTTTGCTAAAAACATCTAAATTAACCATGACAAATTCAGTTCGGTGCTGTACACCTTGGATGATAAGATGGCTGTGTCTTGCATATCAATTTTGTATGTTAGACCCTTTACGCGAGACTTCCGATATTTTTGCCACAACAAAAAAATTATAGATTATAGCAGTTTACTATTTTATAATTTGTTCATGAAATAATATTTAAACTTTGAACATTAAGAAACTATTTTGACATTAAGATTTCATATTTTAGAACAGGAATTATACACCGTAGAATTGAACAAAACACGAAAGTTGAAAACAGAAAAGCTTACAAAAACAGTCTGCAAAGGAAGGGAAAACGCAATAGCTGTTCATTGCTGTCTATGATACAACCGTTTATTCCTTATGCTGCACTATCATAAATCTAGGATTGATTTTCTTTACGTGTGACAAAATCACAATAACGTTTCCTTGTATGTCGTTAGAATCAACGGAAATGTTTCATGATTTGACTCTAATATCGCTTTCTTGTCTCGGCTGGATATGCTAATCAAGTCAGATATGCTGCTGTCAGTGATAGCGGTTAATCACTGTCATGTAATGAAAGAAACAATGCACTAGGAACTTGTGTCGTCTGTGATTTAGTCTAATCATTTTATATAAAATTAATTTTGCAAAATATTGATACAAAAACGCAGTATCTGGTATATCGGAACCGACCGATTACTTTACACTAAATTAATAATATCTAGCTCAGATAGCACCATTTAAATTCTAAAAACTTCTCAAAAGCTACGATATTCTTTTTTTCACGAGTGGGTAGTATTAATCGGATTTGGTAATGCATTTAGATATATCATTTAGCCTTGTATGATATCACTTTTTCTTTTTAAAATATTATATATTATACTGGATCTCAACTGATGAAGGCGTACTAACAGACAATATTGTCTTGAGCATTTGTTTTTGGTCTGTTTTGTAAAAACTAACTTCGGAATTGTTAATAATATATATGAATTCTGTAATACTATATTTTGTAACATTAGGTTTTGCAACAAATATTAATGCCTCTTGTTAGCTTTGATGTACTTATGTACTTATTGTGGAAGGAAATCGGGGGAAAATCCCACGTGTTCAAGTTTGGGACCGCCGTGTCATCTCGCTCCAGTTTTGAGGAACCCATTGGTGGTGTGTCGCAATAGACATTCTTTTATTTACACTCCATGAAGAATGTTTCCCTTATATGGAAATGTTTTATTGTTGTTTTTTTCATCCCGCCAAGAATGTTCAGGGATTTTAGACGTGTTGCGTCAAGGCAGGCACTTGAAAAAACCGTCACTGCATTGGCGTCAGTCCATAGCACAGATCAAAATTTGTGGCACCCCTAAAGTTGGTGAGAATTCAGTATAATTGAAAAGTTCTTTAAGGGATGTAAAACAACAGCAAAAAAAAGTAAACAAACAAACAAACAAAAAAAAACAAAAAAACCAAACATGAATTAACAATTTTGTAAAGCAACGATTGCTTTTTAATGACCCTACATTGCCACAATGTCCACGGTCAAATTTGCATATCGCGGTCACCTATCAACTAAAACTTCCATTGTGGGGGCACAAACATTCTAATGAAGTAATTCGAAGTAACCGAATCTTGATAAGTTGGCATTTTAGCCTGCGTTTTCTGTGTATGACGTTATTTATACATGTCAATTTGTCTGTTGAAAATACAATGGATAAATATTAAAAAAAAACTTCGGATACCGATCCTTAAAGATGAAAAACTTGAGATGACCTTTTTGTTGATAATACTTTTACAGCATAAACATGAGAGTTAACTGCCAATTTGTCAAATGTTAATGGATAAGGGTGTTGGTGACTTAAAACAGAAACCGCAAAGAAGATCAACTGAAGAAAACATGATGTCATAAAGAATGCATCGATATGTCTGCTTTGCCCACTTTGTTACCACAGTTGTCAAATTTGAGCGACCGATGTCTTTGATATTAAAATCTATAGCATAAATAAAAAAATGTTTTCTTAAGTTAACATAACTTGTTTATAACGGCTATCATTAGCTTTGGTATATGTCAACTCTCTGTCACGAAATCGAGATTAGGTTATCCGTGGATAAATATATATAATCATTGTTTATGGACAAATGTCTGTAAGATCAGACACTACGGGAATGGTAAAGTAAGTCAAATCCTCGCTTCAAGATTGATAATCGATCTCAACACGCAATAGACATATTCCTCTTTTTTTCTCTCTCTAGGAACGCCAGTAAGTAATCGGTGACAGAATATGATATTATTTAATAAACCGATCTTGTCATCTGGAAGTCTATTTATCGAGACATTTATTACTCTAAACAGTAAGACGTACGTGTTGGTTTACAAAGATAAAATGGAGCACCCGGTTCCGGTAAAAAAAAAACAAAGCAATTAACTTTTTCTGTAGCTTAACGGGGCATTAGCAAGTTTTTGTTTTTCCTTTTTAGCCCAATCGGCTAAAGCCAGGGTGAGCTTTTGCCATCCGTCCGTCCCTAATTGCCTCCGTCGTCCGTCCGTCCGGCGTAAACTTTCATTCAAAGATCTACTCCTCTGAAACTACTGAATCAGTTGGAACTAAACTTAGTCACAATAGTATTTGGGTGGTCCCCTGTAAAAAGGCGTTTTTCAGATTTGCACCTCATCCAAGATGGCCGCCAGCAGGGAATATAGATTAACATTAGACCATATGGGAACACTTTCAAAGATCTCCTCTGCTGAGCCAATTGGAACCAAACTTGGTCACAATAGACTTTGGGTGGTACCCTGTAAAAAAGATGTTTTCAGCTTCGTATCTCATACAAGATTGCCGCCAGCAAGGAACATAATTTAACATTGAACCCTATAGGAAAACGCATTTACAGATCTTTTTCTCTGGAACTACTAACCCAACAATTCAAATTAAACTTAGTAATAATGGTATTGGATGGACCCATTTAAAAATGTGTCCGGCAGAACCAGATGCTATACAAGAAGGCCACCAGCAGCACACATAGATCAACATTGGATCATATGGGAACACATTCAAAGATCTTCTCCTCTGAAACTACAGAGCTAATTGTAACCAAACTTGGTCACAATAGTCTTTGGGTTGGGGTTGTCCCCTGTGAAAAAGTGTTTTTCAGACTGGCAACTCATCCAAGATGGCCGCCAGCAAGGAACATAATTTAACAATGAACCCTATGAGAAAACGCATTTACAGATCTTTTTCTCTGGAACTACTATCCAAATTTTGAAACCAAACTTGGTCATAATGGTCCTTGGATGGACCCATTAAAAATGTGTCCGGCAGGTCCATATGATATTCAAGATGGCCGCCAGCAGGAAACAGATTAATATTGGACCATATGGAAACACTTTCAAAGATCTTCTCCTCTGAAACTACTGAGCCAGTTGGAACCAAACTTGGTCACAATAGTATTTAATGGTCCCCTGTAAAAAGGTGTTTTTCAAGTTGGCGTCTCATCCAAGATGGCCGCCAGCAAGGAACATAATTTAACAATGAACCCTATGAGAAAACGCATTTACAGATCTTTTTCTCTGGAACTACTATCCAAATTTTGAAACCAAACTTGGTCATATTGGTCCTTGGATGGACCCATTTAAAATGTGTCCATATGCTATTCAAGATGGCCGCCAGCAGGAAACATAGATTAATATTGGACCATATGGAAACACTTTCAAAGATCTCCTCTGAAACTACTGAGCCAATTGGAACCAAAATTGGTCACAATAGTCTTTGGGTGGTCCCCTGTAAAATGGCGTTTTTCAGGGTGGCAACTCATCCAAGGTGGCCGCCAGCAAGGAACATAATTTAACACTGGACCCTATGGGAAAACGCATTTTAATTTTTTTCTCTGAAACTACTATCCCAATAAGAATCAATCTTTGTCACAATACAATATGTATATCAGTTACATAGTATTAAGTCTGCATAATACAAAGCTCCAGTGCAAATGAAAACATTTGCAATGGAGCTTTGTATTTTGGAGACTTAATACTATGTAACTGATATACATATTGTCGTCTTTCACTTGATAAAGGCCAAGTGGCCGAAAATTTGTGAAATTTGAGTGTTTATGTGTTTTTTGCATACTGATACTTCCCTTTGGAGGACATTAAAATTTATTAAAATGTAATCTCTCAACGTCACTGTTTTATTTTATTTTACACCCGTAACGGAGGTAGGCCCAAGGTTATATGCAATTTATTTTGCGGGAAAATGTAAAATTATGATATTTTAAAATGCAAATATTAGATTAACTGGATTTTTAATGTATTAAATACTTCTATTTGAAAACATTTAATTAGAAATAGTATGTTTACGTACGGAATTTTAAAAGACTATACTAATTGTCACGTAATGTGCTACAAAATAACAAGCCCTGGAAATAACTTTTCATGTATTAATTCAACTTGCCCGATGATTGAGAGTCAGTGTAATGGTTCTAACCTATTTTCCGATCTTTCAGATATGGTTAAATTAAATATTCAATTTAAATATTCCAAGATAAACTCTATTTGAGAACATTATTTAAATAATGAATTCTAAATAAATGTCAAAATCATCAAATTAAGAAAAAAAATCAATCGAAAATCCCAGTAGAATCTAACGTTATGAAGTCCCCTCGGTAATTTATTTAGCTTCACAATGACTGAAGACTATTTTAAAAATTCCTAAGCTCCTTCCGATGGACTGCTTGACCAAAACATTGTTTTGACAGAAATAACACATTTAACTTTGAGAGGAAAACGTGGGGTGAATGTTTTCAGTAAATCATTAACTTCGCTTATTTAAGTAGAAACATTACTTTCAAACTTCTGCTGAAATGAATCTTCGCGGGTGTCTATACAAACATTTTCAAGTTTCGAAATAAATATTAAAAATTGTTGGGAAATGCATATTCCCAAATGCCGATTTAACCACACTATTTTAGTAAGTTTTGATCTGTAAATTTCCAAGGTGCCGAAATCACTCTGTGCTGACAAGTATGAATTGCATCCCTCTTGCCGACTTCTTCCTTTCTCTTGTATGAAATTTAGATCTAGTTTCTAATGAATGTGAATGTAAGTGGCATTTCATTCAATTACGGGCAATCGGATAATATTTAAACATACAATTTATTTCTGTTTAAAACGGTTTAATCATGTTAACCTGACCAAGAGAAAGTGGTACGAAAAATGGGCTGAAAATGAAAATTAGTTACACGATTGACGAACGCACAAACTAAGCTTGCCGACAAAAATAAGCAGATGGTTTAGAAATGAGAGAAACAGGATATTCTAATGTATTATCTGTAATCAGAATGATATTGGTGATGAATTTCACTATATTCAATTTAAATATTCCAAGATAAACTCTATCAAAAACATTATTTAAATAATGAATTTTAAATAAATGTCAAAATCATCAAATTAAAAAAAAAAATCAAATGAAAATCCCAGTAGAATCTAACATTACGAAATCCCCTCGGGTAATAATTTCCCCCAAACGAAGTGGGGGATATTATTTGTTTATTCCGTTTCTTCTTCTTCTTATTATTATTATTATTTTTTCTTCTTTCGCGAACTTGTCCAACACTTTGCTGCAAAACCGCTGGATCAATCCTTACTAAACTTCACAGGGATATTACTGAGGGTGAGATGTAGTGTATCTGAACTTTGTTTTCCGAGAAAAAGTCACATGGCCGAATGTTGGCTCATGATTTGTCCTGCACTTAAACGTAAATAACTTTAAAACCGCTTGACCGATCCTTAACAAACTTCACCCTTTACTGAGGGTCATTTGTAGTGTATTTTACTGCCCATTTTACGAATAAAAATCTCACATGACCAACTTGTGGCTCCTGACTGGTCAAGCTTTTAAACGTAAATATCTTAAGAACCGCTTGAACGATCCTTGCCACACTTTACATGGATTTTACAGAAGTTCAATTGAAGTGTATCTGACTGTCCGTTTTCCGGAAAACCAAGACTTGTAATTGGTCGAAATTTCAAAATCGTCTGATTTTGATGAAATTTGGAATTTATAGGTATGAAAAGATTGCGATTTCAGTCGTATGGGTTTCGTTGCCGTCTATGGCAAACATGCTTCTGATTGTGAAATTTGAACATTGCCCGATTTTGATGAAATATGGAATTTATTAGTTTTGAGGGATTACGATTTCATATTATATGAGTTTCTTCGATGTCTATGACAAATCGAGGCTTCTGATTGGTTGAAAGTTAAACATTGTCCGATTTTGATTAAAGTTAGAATTTACGGGTATCGAGGGATTGTTATTTCAATGGTATGGATTTCACTGTCGTCTGTGACAAACTGAGGCTTCTGATTGATTAGAATTTAATTTTATGAAATTTGCAATGTAAAGGTATCGAGGGATTGCAATTTCAAAGGTATTGGTTTTGTTGCCGTCTGTGGCAAACCGGGCCTTCTGATTGGTCAAAATGTCAACATTAACTGAATTTGATGAAATTTGAAATTTACTGGTATCAGCAATTGCAATTACCGCCTTATGGCTTTTATTCCTCAAAACCCGTGAAAAACAGTTTTGTATGTAATAAATGCTGGTTGAAATCAACACGACTTGTTCCAAAGTTTGGGGGACATCATGTAACAGAACCCTGTTACAATAAACCCTTGATTTTTAGCTTCACAATGACCTAAGCTCTTTCCAGTGGACTGCTTGACCAAAATGATATTTTGACAAAAATAAAAAATTTAACTTTTAGAGGAAAACGTGGGGTGTATGTTTTCAGTAAATCTTTAAGTAGAAAAAATGCTTTTAAAATTCTGTTGAAATGAATCTTCGCGGGTGCCCATACGACCTAATATACGAGCATGCCGAACATTTAGGCTTTGCTGAGCTGTGGCAATGACATCGAAGGGTATTTTTACCATTTCCAATTGATTTCGTTGTAGTTATGATAATCGTTAAACGTGAAGCCATGACCTAGCCTTTATCAAATACCATCTGAAAAAACCTGAACGTATCGTGCGCCACGGGGAGATAAATTTCGGTATAATCCCCCCTGAACTCAACCTTACTATTTGTATATGAATATCACACTGGACCTGACCTTATTTTCACAAGATTTAAGATTTTTATGCTTGTGTATAGCTCTTACGTGTTTTTAAACATCAAACACATGTAGTAAAAGTAGAAAAAAGGTGAAATAATATTTTTTGGTAAACACAGCTAATGTCCCGTTAATGTCCTGTATTCCTGTAATGTTTTAATCTGGAATAGGTGTGTTTGTAAGCATGTTACAGGTTATCTTGGTTGCTATATAGTATGTAAATTATGGGATATGTACAGGTCTACCAAGGCAAAATGGCACATCCGGGTTCTGTCGTAAACCAAAAACATACGGCCTATTTTACAAAAATAGGAATGCACAGGTATAACAGTTCTTCAGGTATTGCTATAACTTTTATGTGTGTGTTACCGAAAACAAGTCCGTCCACCTGTTATGATTCAATTTAAACTCGTTGTATTTGTAGAAATACTTTTATATGTATATTTGTGTATTTAGCAATGATTTTATTGGTGGTTTTATTGTATCAATTATAGGCTAACCCTTTTTAACACCAGGAAATAAAAAAACCGAGCTAGAACATTCTTATAATGTAATCAGGGCCCGCTGACATAAAAATAAACTCCAATGCAATACCAAGATCGACAGCGCTATGATTAGTTAGATGAATAAGATCTCAAGCTGACTTCATTACCACCGCGAAACACGCATCTTCCCATCACGCATCGCCTGTATAATACTCTAGACAAATTAAGAAACAGAATTATGGGGTGACTATGCATTGGGCAAGTATATTCTGACCAATGTTTAGCTAAATAAACCCTGAAGTAGATCAATTACTGAAAATGTTATTTAAATGTTTTGTACCTTTGGAATCTGAAAAAAAAATCGTCTCCAACTCAAATGCTCATCAAGATCTATATGAGTAAATGTCACGTGCTGTTTTGAAATTCATATTCACATTCTTTCTTGTTTTGGTTGTTAAATCAAACATTTATACTATTGAATTTGGCATATTTCAGAATCATAGTATTTCTTGTCATTTCAATTCTGCGTCACAACTTTAAAAAAAACTTGTTTTGGATTGTTCTATTTGTCAAAAGTAAACTATTATGGCGTAATAAAACTGTCATGGGATTGTAATGACGAAATAGACCAAGTAATGACTACTTTTTTTCCGTTATCTAATTATCTCTTTTCTTATTTTAATAAAAACAACATTCTTTCTGCAGAAAATTTGATATAATTTTGGATTTTTGAAAATACCAAACAATAAGAAAGATTAAAATGGAAAATACCAGGTTAACTAATTTATAAAACGTTTTAATGAAATGAAAATGATTAACACATTAATAAGACAATTGATAAAATCATTTGACGTTAGAATTTTAATCCGGTGCAAAGCGTCCCGGAGGAAATTAAATAAAACGCACACAACCTGCAACTCGATCAAAGTGAATGTTTCGAACCTTCAAACATACCTTTTTTACTCTCATTATTGTGAAATTGATTTAATTTTTATCTTGCTGTGTGATTCATCATGCATGAAAATAATCAACCGAATCTTAAATCGAGGTAAAAGGCATATATCAAAACTGAGAGAGAAAGGGAAAGATTTCAACACAATATGGTATTTTATGTTGATCCAGTAATTTGTTCAAACGTGATGATATCTACTTTCCACATTTAAGTAGTATAGTAAACCTGGCGGGATGGAGTCTTGTGAACCCGTTCTTTACTTGGACGAGTTTACATTTTAGGTAATAAAGAATAACATTAAGATTACACTAACTAGAGTTATCGTTCCTACTTGTCATTATACACAAGAGAAAATCCAGTGAGGAATAAAACGTTTTCCCGTGCAGCTTGTCATAACAGAAAAAATGAGTCAAACCAACCGTATGATAATCAAAAGGTTTCTCCGCCCCGCCATCTTGTGTGAGTCGGACAAAAATATCCCACAACCACATGTATATGGTATTTATATCTCACAAATGATCCGATATCTGAGGTACCTGTTCGATAACGGTTGTTGAGTCATCTGTACCAATGTGGCGAAGATTTGTTCCTTATTTATTTCATTTGATTTTGACTGTCGACTCACGGTGGGTGTAACACCAGTCATCAGCGATGCCTACTCCTCCATGACACCTGATCCCACCTCTGGGTTTTCAGAAGTCAGTGTTTGTCCAAATTGCACCAGATTTGTTTCTGTATCCTGGACATCCTGATGTATAGTTTGGTATCTGAGATTTTTATATTCTTGTACTTGAATGAACATTTAACTTGCTGTAGGCAGGTATTATAAAACTATTCACCATTACTATGGCCGCACCTGAGGCACTTTAAATAAAAAATAACTACATGTATTCTGAAATATTATTTCTTAAAATGCCTAAAATATCTGCAGCATTTTTTTTTATAAATAAGGTTTACAAAAGCTTTGTGTTTATGATAACGGTTAGTATTTCATTATCATTGATTGAATACAAAACTAATCAGAAAAAAATAATCTCATATGCAACTGCAACATGCAGGCACAAAACGACATTGGTGAAACGTTGTGCATTTGGCCACTGAGGAAACAAAATTTCATGTCTTCCACAGATTCCAAAACCAATCAGATTGATTGTCGGTAACGATTTTCCTACAGGTTTGGGAGTAGAGGTACATGTATTATTTTAATATAAGCAGAGTTCTCTATAATCATTCTATATGCATTTCATCTTTTGAAGATTTACTTTTGATACCTAATAATTTCATCTTATCACTCTTTTGTATGCGTTACATACCTTATGTTTGAAGTCTTTTTGCGTTTTTGTTCTTTTCATTAGATAGATTAAAACAAAATGTATTTGAGACACAGCATGCCACCGACAGTTAAGTCATTCATTAGCGATTCCGTTTGAGTTCCCAAAGGTTTACATAAAACTATTGCCTGGTATTTCGGTACTAGCTGATAATCTTATTCTACGGTAATATTTGTAAATTCTTCTAAAGCTAAGCTAGCCATTACAGTGGTTACTCTTTGACGTATTTTGGCTATACGTTTAGATTGGCCTTGTCTGATACCACTTTCTGTTTAGAAAATATATTGAAAATTGGAGCTCAACTGATGAAGTCTTTTTGACAGAAACAATCGCCTTGAGCATTATAACTTTGGTATTATGTTTGCAATATTTTCAATAACTCTGGCAAATATGACATACGGTACTTCATGTTTTGTCCTATTGATATAAAGCTTTATGAAATGATACTGACATTGGTTAAAACTTGAAGAGTGGAATTCACATTATTTAAAGGAACGTTGCAATCGGACTAAGACACAAACAGACGAACCAAAAACAATCTAACCCCCCCCCCCCGATTTACGATCGCACTGATCATTAAGAATGAAATCATATTGAAACGCAATGGATTATTTATTTATTTATCTTAAGTTGTGTGTAAGAGGAAAAACCTGAAGTAATGTTTCTAAATTGTTTAATGTTCTAGATTTTTACTTTTAAGACATTATTTTAAGTAACGATCATGGTTCTCGTAGCTATAGAGCGAGAGATGACTAACTACTCAGTAATAAACTGTTTTACAGGAAGTTAAAAAAATCAAATGTAAAACCAATACTTTGGTGATTGAATATCTACTGCTAATACCTTGTTTACAATTACCTTGTTCCACTAAATAAGATGTTTATTTCCTTGTTTCAGAGTTGAACCGTCTACTCAGATTGTTTCGGGTACTTATCATTGGTGCGTAAAATGAAGGCTTAATTAATCCATTAATCAGGACAAAACATAAATCGTTCATTTCCGGACACAGTAAACGCCGAGGGCTGATTTCCGGTTGCCGTGTTGCGATCCTGACCTTGAATATGGAACTAATTATCTTCCCGTGGCTTTTGTCTGGACGAACATCTTCACTTCAAGAACTCAATTAATAGTATGAATTGGCGAGTCAAGTATATTTTATGAACTGATACCAGATAAAAATAAGAAGTTGACATGCATGCATGTAATATTGTGTGTTGTTGTATTTAGTGATACAACATTATACAACATTGAACAACTGATCATCTATCTACACGTTATGCACATTTCTTGATCACTTAAAGTTTCATCAAAATGAAAAAAATCAAACAAATAAATCTATATATACTAAATGTAGACCAACAACTCTCCTTAAGTATTTATCTATTAACATTTAGGTGGTTGAACTCTATTTAAGTTTAGGTGGTTGAACTGGTCAGCGTTGACATGTCGAATGGCCAGAATTCATGCAACATGAAATTCATTTACCGATACAGCGCGTAAATAGCGCACTCTATATACACTTTTGAAACAATTTTAATCTTATTTACTATGTTCAACCGATTAAAATGAAATGTTTATTGTACAGGAAATTGATATTTACAGGAGAAATTACAGATAGCGTCTTTACTAAGTTAAGCAAAAATGTCACTTAATATTTAGATTTTTCAAGGTGCAGGTTTCAAATTGTTTGAATGGTTACTGGTTGTTTTCGATTTACATTTAGGTTGTTTCCCTTGAATATAACTCTTCACATTGAAGCACGCAATCTTTGCAATCATCTTGATAGCGGTTGTTATAGAAATTGGTTTTTATTTGATCTTTTGTTTTATGTTAGTAATATTTACAACTACTAAGTCCTTGCCACTGCTGGCGGACCGTTTAAATCCCCGATGGTATGTTCATTAACAAAAAACCGAGTACCTTATGTACCCTCTGATTATTTTATATAAAACATCTCAGATACCAAAGTATAAATCTTTAGAATGTCCAGGACACAGATACAAATCCGGCAAAAGCGGATGAACACGGACCTCTGGAAACCAAGAGGTGGGATCAGGTGCCATGGAGGAGTAAGCATCACCCCTGTCGACCGGTCACACCCGCCACAGTCCACTGTCAAGTCCAAATGAAATACGTGAGGAACAAATCCTCGTCACAATAGGTACAGACGTCTCAACAACCGCCAACTAAAAGGCAACTCAACATTCCACCCAGTGAAACAGAGTAATCGCAAACAAGACTATTATACCGACCGTAAAATGTGCGAAACGTTGACATTAAACGCGGTTTTCGATATCCCTGTGTTAATAATTTGTCAGTGAGTAGTATACATCTGTATATGAAATGTTCATGTGTTGAACACGCCCTGGCATATCGGATCATTTGGGAAACATAAACTCCATACTAAAGAAATATTTCGAATGGATAGCAACGTTTAAGTTGTAAAATTTTCTTCATAATGCTACTATAATCAACTTTTTACAGTGGTTGTTGTAAAACGGATTTGTGTTTATATTTAGGTTAGTTTTGACTTTGTATGATACCGGTCTCTGTTTCGGATCATAATTTGATATTAAATACCACTGATGGATTTTGTTTGACAGAAACGATCGTCTTGAGCGTTTTTTGGCCTCTTTGGTTTTACAAAACTATAATTTTGGTATTATGTTAATTATATTTATAGCCGAGAACGGATACCAAAGTTCTTCCCTCTTAAACAACAGCTGCCTAGGAAAACGCGTTTGCTAGACAGTGTACAACGGGTAGATATAGCATTAACGATCTTCAAAATCAATTACAAATTAATTTTACGAGCTGAGGTGCGTATATCATACTTACATTCAAATGAGTTAATTGAATCTAAATCAGCACAAAAAATATTCATAGTTTATATTTCTAACGATAACTTATTTTTTAATTTCATACAGAACATTGTATAAATTAATCTAAAATGGAAAACAATTTATACCGCTCCAAAGTTATTTTACCTCTTTGTATGTTTTCAATACTTGTGGTATCATTTCCCTACTCTAATATCCATTATTCTGACA
>BROG01000067.1:930000-935000 GCA_030159075.1 Atrina japonica | reverse complement strand
CCTTGATTTTCTTGTTTCTTGTCTTATTAGACGCTGATGTTCTTTGTTCATGTTCGTCTGATGTTTATTGCTGTTTCGCTGTACATTTTCTCATCTATCAATGTTCGAATGTCTGATTATCTACGCTTTTTATGATAGTACTACCTGTGATGGTACACCTTGAAGACAGATGACCGGTTCACAACCGCCATGAGAGTGCAGTCAAATAAGTCCAATAGAATACGTGTAGCATTTGTTGTTGTTTTTTTTACATAAAATATATAGATGTCTCTTGCCTATACTGTAAATCAGGAATTTTTTAGCGAGATTTAATTTTCGCGATACACAAGTCCTAAATTCATTCACGAGATATATATCGTATGCCTATTTCGTTATATTATTATCATACATCATTACGCGATAATTCTGTTTTTGCGAGTAAGAGCTCTCGCAAAATTACGCGTAAATAAAATTCGCCCGGATAAATCCGGATTTACAGTACGTTACAACATGTATTTTAACAAAACTGACCGTTTATGTACATGTCCTTTTTTGGTGTTTCTAAATATGTATATCACGTTTTTAATCAATTATCAATATTGAGTACGTTTGTTTTAAATGCTTGACCCCCATAAAGAAAATCAGAAAGAAGAATTCAATCGATGAAAAAAAATAACAAAATATTTTACTTTTTAAAATATTACTAGGATAAAACGTAAGCATTATTCAACCTAAACTGCAAACAATAATCAATTGATAAAAATATTCAACTGTTCCTTAGGATTACGCAAGTTTGCGACAATTTCAATAATGATTTAACTTTATAAGGCAGATACATTGAACAATGTCTATCATTGCGCAAAATACAAGGAAATAACGATATAAGACCAAGCCTCTTTGTAAATATACTACACAAGATCGGGGAATGTATAATAGACCAAAAAATCGATGATTGTGTAATAGCATGGGATACTTTTGTTTGTTTGAATTTAGAAAACATTCGGGTTTGTTCTTTTGACTCTTTTTGTATCCAAATGTAATTGACATTTGCCAAACGCTAATAATTAACATGGTTTCGTATAGCCCTATACACAATACATTAGATCCTGTACTATATGTGAACATTTATCTTCGGACTTCTGTAACATAATTTACAAAGTCTTTCCATGAGTATGAGACAGATATATCTATCACCTTATCACAACATCCGGTTAAATACCAATTAATCTTTCTGTTTACTGGTCATTTATTTAATTATTTTTATATCCGTAGCTTTACCTTCTCTGATAATTGTTATATGTGCCATAATTAACGAGAATCGAGTTTATCTCTCTTTATGGGATTAGTCTTTCCAGGCCATTGGTGATTCATGACCTTCATTGATATACCGTTAATATATTGCTACCCTAAATAACCACAATTCTGTGGTTCATGAAAATCGTTACCGAGTATTGAGTGTGATATATTGTATTTAATCATACGTAGATAGATGATAATGTTACATAGAAAGTGAATAATAACTTATTACTTTTTAACGTAAACCTAATCCTTGAACATAAAGTGTATATGGTTTAAAAATTGTTTACATGAACATTTTTTTATGTATCTAAGAAACTATGTTGTTGACGTCACTACAAACTGAAAATAAAATATTCATAAATTGTAAAATAAGTTCCGTATTTTTTAAATTAAAATAAATAAAGAAATATATATATGCCAAATATATTTTTATCCCGAAAAAAATTGATAGAAAAATTATTATTCAATGTACCGGTTCAAAGCATATATCTGTCATACAGCCATTAGTTTCGTTGCAAAAAGGGTTCATAAAACAAACATTAATTGAGATTTTCCAATTTTCAACGTTTTTTTGTTGTTGTAAATTTTGCAGTGCTAACATGGTTGATTTTGTAGCATTTATGAAAACTTTCTGAAGAATGTACTTGCACAAGTTGCCACTTTGGGTTACATGTATTATTGTTGGCTCGATGTGTACGTCTGCAGGTCCCGTGTCACAGTAGGTGTCGGCACGTTAAAGAACCCTCACTGCTCAATTGCCGTAAGTGCCGAGCATATGCCAAAATTTGAAGCCCTTCACCGGCATTTGGTGACGTCTCCATATGAGTGAAATATTCTTGAGTGGGACGTTAAACAACAATAAACAAAACAAACAAACAAACGTCTGCAAAATGTCACCGGTTTGCTAGCCATTTTCAAACCTTTTTTTACACAAAATGAACTAAAAGTATAAATCATACTAAAATATCATAGATGTCATGTGTGTAGCGGAGCCTCCATGACCCAATGGTTAGAGTTTCGCCCTTTAAACCAAGGACTTTTTCACCTCTTGTCGGCTTCGGACTTGATCCGAGTCCCACTGGAACCTAAGCTGAATGTTCGAGAAATTTGCCAGTTTACTCGCGGGAGAGCGGTGTTCTCGCTTCCTGGGTACATTGTAACAGGGTTCTCTCCTCCACCATTACAAGTTCGCTGCCACTATATGACTGAAAAATTGTTGTGTGTGGCGTAAGTCAATATTCAAAATTCACCCTAAATCATGTGTTTAGTAATGGTGTGATACATGTACTTTCAAATTAGCATGCCATTACATACAAAAGTGGATCGACTGTCAAGAAAAATGTTAGTTCATATAAACATCAAATTTCAAGATTTCAAGTGACTCTTGATTCAAATTGGAAGAGATTTAAAACAGATTTTAATCTGTGTAAAGTTGCCCCACGTAATCGCGATACAATTTTATTACTTGTATATATTCTTCACGAATACTGTGATAAGCTATCATCGAACAGTATCCAATTATTCTGGAAACTAAAACACTGAAGTCAACAAATGACTTGATAACACGATAAGTGTCAAAACACTACAGTAAACATTTAATGACTGTTGATTGAGACGAGCGGAATGGCGAATCTTGAGAGTTTCAAATTCCGAGGAATGTACGTGGCACTACTTTGTTCGAGTTGCGTGATGTCAAAGCAACTAAAATTAGAAAGAAATATATATATATATATAATTCGAGCTCACCTGATGAAATCTTACTGATAGGGACGATCGTCTTGAACAATTGTTTTGGACTCTTTGTAAAAGTGTAACTTTTGTTTTGTTAATGATATATACATATGAATTATCATATATACAGTCCATTACTTTGGAAATTGTTTCATGTTCTATACCGGTTTAATGAAACATCCATCTTCTTTGTCCATTCACACGGCATATCTTTAGAGCATTGACGCGCATAAATCCCCCTTGTTTATAAATACTAGTATATAACGATATATAATTACCTTCATATTCTACAGCCATATATCTGATTTTCTGTTACATAAGAAAGTAGGTCTACATTGTCTGTGCTCAAATTATAATGACCAAACTAATTACGGTTCTTATTGCAAGAAGTATAACCAATTAGACGTGCACATCTGAAAGAATTTAGACTTATCACAGTTATTCCGAGGCAGAGTGATGTAGCGGATATAAAAAATATACATTTATTTATCTAAACCATGCAGCGTTAATTCTGACATTTAATCCTCTGATAAGCTCGAGGATACTTTGGTATCTGTTTTTTTTTTAATATAAATACTTATACTGACTGCATACGGTTATTTTACACGACGACTATTGTGACTACGGAACGTATTTTTATCAATTTACAGAATGATATGTATATAGGGATAAATATTACTAGATCTTTCCTTTAATCAAACTATTATACTCTTTAAAACAAACAAAGGTCGTCATGAATAAAAAAAAACCACTCCTCCCCTAAAAAAAAGATTAAATATAATATGACTCGGGCTCTAGGGTGAATGTTTTGTTTGTATCTTAGAAGCAATGGGACGACAAGTATGACTACGGAACGTATTTTTGTCAATTTGCAGGACAATATGTATATAGGGATAAATAAGACTAGATCTTTCCTTTAATCAAACAATTATACTCTTGAAAACAATAGTCGTCATGAATAAAAAAAAAATACCTCTCCCCAAAAGAAAGTTTAAATATAATAATACTCGGGCTCTTGGGTTAATGTGATGTTTGTATCATAGAAGCAATATAATATATTATTGCTATCAGTGAAATAGGTAATTGTCATAAGAAATAAACTGTTAACAATTACTATGACTAAGTAAAAACCTATGTATGATACCACTTTCTCTTTAGAAAATACATATACATTTTAAATTGGAGTTCAACTTATGAAGTCTAATTGACAAAAACGATCGTCTTGAGCATTATAACTTTTTTATTATGTTTATAATATTTATAACCACTAAGCCGTTGCCACTGCTAGTGGACCATATGAGTCCCCGAGGGTATACATGAACCTAGTACCTGGTATTTCGGTACCAGCTGATAATCTTATACTAAAGTAATATTTGGCACTGATAACACTATTTAAATTCCAAAGTTTTCTAAAGCCAAAATAGTCATCTTTTTACAGTGGTTACTCCTTAGACGGATTTCAGCTATACTTTAATATTTATTATTTGACCTTGTATGATGCCACTTTCTCTTTAGAAAATACACATACATTTTAAACTGGAGCTCAACTGATGAAATCTAATTGACAGAAACGATCGTTTTGAGCATTATAACTTTGGTATTGTGTTTATAATATATATATAACACTCTGGGTCAAAGTCACAGACAGAAATTTGAATGTTGTAGACAGTTTTGTCTTTTTTATACATGAACTCATGTATTATTTGTTTATGTTTCTTTTTTGTTTAGTTTTTTTTATATTCTCACTTGTGTTTACTCTCCTCAGGATCGAAGAGTTTACCCTTTTGTAACTTGTAAATGTTTGTCAAACTGTTTCCCTAAAAATAACTAGATTTTGCATGATGCTTTATATCAAAGAGAGCGTGAACGAGTTCGCTTATGGCTCGATATTTAAAATATGTTTTATTTAAATCTTCAGGGACTGGGTTCCTGCCGGCAAAGCCCTATGGCATCTTATTGATTTATAACTGACAAAGAATAAAATTCTTAAA